>JZKD02S1847064.1:332538-353671 GCA_000966675.3 Picea glauca
AAAGCTATATAAAATCCTTAGAAATTTGAATATTTTTACAAAAATATCGCCAATCATTTATAGTTGGCATATGAAGGATTAGTAAGATTCGCCAAGGTTTCTACATTTTAAAATATATTTCCATCCTTAAAATCATCCTCGTCTTCTACTGATTGATGATGTTGTATTAGTGTTACACTAATTGATATTGATGTAGATAATGATGATGATGTTACTCTAGCTCCATGCTATGAAAGATGATGTTTTTGATGATGAGAAAAAGATTTCGATGATTTATAGATGTGTCATTCAATGATCTATATGTTGATGATGTTGCTTCCCTCTCCTTCTCCCGATGATGTTTTGTTGGGTTATGTCAGTAGAATACCCTTCTTGTTATGGGGGAGTGTTGAAATATTGTAACTAAAAAGAATATTCTATTTATAAATGGTTTATTTTCTTATAGATAAAATCCCATTTTATGGATTGATCATGTCGGGCTTTGTATAATACCAAATCCCATTTTGTGGATTGGTCAAACTATGGTTATATGGTGTTGTTTGTAAATTCGGAACCTAGGGATAGTTAAAGTGGTTTTAACCACTAGTTGGAGAAGTCATCCCTACTTAATGAAAGGACATAACCCTAGCACCTCCCAACCAATATAAATAAGTGAGGAGGGCACTTCATTCCCTCACTCACTCAAGTCACTCATCTAGTGTGAAATCTTTGGAGATTGTTGAAGTTAGAAGAAGGAGAAGAGAGAGGCGCATGCTTGGTCTTGGATATTCTTGGTGGTTTGGTATTTTATCTTGGCATTGTATTGGCAATCTATATTAAGGAAGTTTTTGATGGGTTTTCTCCCCCATGAGGGTTTCTTGGGATAAAAGGATAAAATGGTGTGTACCTTGTGATTGTTTTTCTCTCAGTGATCTTGCTTATGCTATTATTGTCTAGTAAATTGAAAAGAACTTAATAACATCTCTAAAATTAACAGTGACAACTAGACGATGTGTGCATATAAATCGATCCTTGTATTGGATTAGCACAGAGGTATGTGATCCACCCAGGTATGATGTAATAAATGAGGTTGGTATTTTTATACAATCATTTGATTTATATGTACCTGAACAACAGAGGTTGTTAGCACTGGATGTCATCTTAAAGAAAGCTCCAACTAGATGTGGGTTGCACAGAGGAATGGAATGAAGGATTGGGCATAGTTCAGTAGGATTATGCAGATAATTTTTGGGCCCGAGGAGAAATACACAGGAGAGTGTGATCCGGCGGGTAACATGGAAAAGTGTAAGGATTTAGGGTGCTCGGTGATGGAAATAGAGTAGACACACATATTCATACACACATTGGACACCATCCCGAAGAATTAGTATTTAGAATTGGAGGTGCATAGGGAGACAACAGAATGGGGAGAATTGGTCCATATATTCGAAATCATGTTCACATTTGAACGCGAATCTCCCCCCATAAATTATGCACTACAGGTAATTCGAAAAAATATCTTCTCGGAGATAGAGACGATGGAAGTAGTACCATTATGTAGTGTGCACAAAGCCAAGATGATGGTCCAGAAGATATTGGAATGTTATAATGTAATGAAGGAAGAATATGAGGAGGAGGATTGTTGGCCCTTGACCAAGTTTTGAGGATCCTTGGTCATGTTTGACATATTTTGGGACTTCAACAGGCTGTCGAAGGAGGATCACAAGTCGAAGTGGAGATCGTGGGATCTTGGCCCCTTGTTTAGGGATTTTTGGGTTTTGGGTTTATGTAACGGGTATGGGTATGTCGACCCATGGGTTTATCCATGTTTAGGCCCACTTTGTAATGTATAAATAGATTTCTAGGTGATGCAAGAAGGGAGCATGAAGGATGATGTAGATATTTGTGTGATGATATGCTAAGTGAAAGTGGTAGTTGTACATGCTTTGTGCATACTGTGAGAAGCTTGCAAGGCTAAGTGCAAGTGACTGTAAGAAACTGTGAAAAGGATTTGTGCTGTGATCTAGCTCGGGGAAGGAGGATCTAGTGGAGTGCGTGTAGGTCTCCTGTCCAATGCGGAGTAGGATCTCGTGGCTCTTTGCATGTAGAATATTGACATAAGATAATAAAAGAGAAGAAGAATTGGTGGACGTAGCCCCAGGCTGGGGGTGAACCACATATATCCTATGTTGCTATGCTTTGTGTGATGTATTGATGTGTTTATGTGTTTTATTTCTTAGTTATTTGGCATAGATGAATGACAGATAGATCTATTAATGATTTGTTCTTAATAATATGAATGAATGCTAGATCTAATCTATGTGAATGTGCTTAGTACTTGAATATACTAGATCTGGGTGAAGACTGCACTGATCACTTTTTAGGATTTATCTGTGCTGTGAATTAAGGTTGAATACTAATGATCTATAAATTCTAAGTTCTTTGTTAAGGTGTTACAATCACATATCTGTGTCCCAGCTAAGGTTGCAGACACTGGAGTCCTACAACCACCCCTGTCTCTACCTCGGGTGAGACTGCATCTTCTTTGCAAGTGTTGCTGAAAGGGACGGTAGTTAGGGTTTTTTTAGTGTGTTGTTGAAGCATTGAACCATGGGTCTGCCCCTGTGCCAACAAATGGTTCTATTTTCGAGACCTAAAACTGTGATTGCTGGGAAATGAGGAAAAGAGAAAGCTCTGTGCGCATATCCATTGCCCTAGTGCGCAGTATTCTACTTAACTTGTGAAGCTCTGTGCTAAGAAGAGAAGTCAGATATGAAGAAAAGAGGTAATATATGAATGCCTTGTGCTCTGATAGAGGTAAGAACAGTGAAAATTTTTAAGATTTGAAATCTTTGTGCTCTGAGAAAAGAAAGATAAGTGGAAATTTTTGTTTCAACAATATGAATCTAGGTATATTTGATCAATTTTGTCCTAGCTTGAAAACTAGGGCATAGTTAGAAGAAAGAAGATTTTATATGAGTAGATCTGATATAAATAATGAAAGGTATGTTATTCCTATACATGGAAAGAATGTTTGGACTAACAAAGGGATGCATGATCCTATAAAGAATTTTTTGCAGGTTAGTCATTGTGATCCTAGTGCACAGTACAAGAAAGGTTGGGGATCGTTTAATAGAAATCGAGGATTAACTCTTTGTTACAGTAGCAGAAGACCAGTACATATTGCTAAGGAACGCCTTGATAGAATACCTAGTTGTTTTTTCTATAAATCTATGGACCATGAAGTTTTGTATTGCCCTAGAATGATTGCTAAGGTTGAAAGGATGAATATGAGATCAGAAAATCCTGAGGAAGATCAATAAAATAAGACCATGGAAGAACCCTAGAAAGAATCAGAGAATGTATTACTACGAATGAAAGAAACCCTGAATGGTCAAAAAAATGTCAACTTATCAAAGATATTCAAAGAAAAAGAGTGCATAGAAATAAGAATAGGAGACTTCGACATTGACTGTGTTCTAGATGAGGAAACATAGGTGAATATCATGAAAGAAAGAACCTAGGAAATTTTAGGAAAGCCTACTATTATTCCTTCATTGGGAGGAATATGATTATTTCGAGGAAAGTTGATAACCCTATGTGGAAGACTCACCCAGATATCTATGAGTACTCAGGGAATTTTGACAGAGGAAGATTTTTAGGTTATTAAATTTATTGAGAGAAACGCCCCATTTGCTATGTTACTAGGAAAAACCTGGATTAAAAAGGATCAGGCCAAAAGAAAATAAGAGGAAGTTTTAGAACATAAGAAGAAATAATTAAAATATTTCATGACTCAGAGGATAGCACACTTGATTGGAGAACAAGAGAACAAATCGAAGTTGTTTAGAACCAGAAACTTGGATGTCGAAGTTGAAAGAACACAAGAAGACTCATAGAAGAGTGGATCACCTACCTTAGATATAAAATAGGTATTTCCCTTGAATCCTATGAAAGAATATCAACAACGTGAAGTTACTATGCCAAAAGGAGATAAGAACCATAATGGAAAGAGGAATATCGAGACAAAGATCATAGGGAAGAAGGATAGAAAACTCAGTAAGAAGAAAGCAAGGATAGAAACGTTGCATAAGGTTCCAGAGGGGACTTCACAGAAGGAAGGCTTGCAAAAATTGAACTTCGTCAGGATATCAGAACAACACAACATGGAACTTCGCTATGGTGAATCAATGTGACCATTGGAATCATTATAACCATTAGTCTGATACCCCAAACAGTTAGAACAACAATTATGACTAGAAAGCTCGTCATCAAATTGTTGGGACCGTGCCGCAATGGACAAAACTGCATTGATGAAGGCTTCTCACCCATTGGAGAGATCCGTTACCTCGTTGTCTACTTAGTTCATCGACTGTTGCACCAAGAACACTTTTGTGAATTGTATCCACACCAATGAGAGAACTCATTGCTACTTCACTATGTTTACTAAGATTTCACCACATATTCTATTGCATTGAGAATTCATTCATCGACCTGAGTTATCTGATCGAGAGCGTGTATGTCGGATGAAATCAACACAACTGAAAAGTGTGTAGAAGAAGTCTTAATCGATATAATGGCTGAAAAAGTAATGTCCATAGGGATTCAAGCTTCATCGACAAGAGGAGTGCAAGCCTCCCCATCAACTACTTGTGGAGTTAGACCATCCTGAGTTGTAGTCGAGAAAAGAACCAAGCATCGAGATGACTTGGAAAATGAAAGGTTAATCCTGACTATCCTGCCTAACTACATCCTGCCTTTGGCTAGCATGGTGAGTTGTGACAATGTTGCTAGAGACTTCGATTGGACCCTAGTTTCTGCGTACCTCCCAAAGGGGATACATGCAGTTAGAACACAACAAGATAAGATCGCGACATCAAAATTTAGCGAATTCAACCTAGGGGACCGCAAGAACCAAAGTATGCTCAGCCCTCACAGGTACTTGACTAGGATGAAGGGGAAGACTTCGAGGATAATACTCTAACCATGGACTATGAACCTCATGTAGTCCACCATGTTCAATGTGATGAAGATTCCACATTTTGGAAGGGACTAGGAGGTTAATGTTGTTCTAATATCCTGCTATTGTGTTACCATGGAGGTTATCTATGGCTAGACAGATGCATCACAATCGATCTGACGTTGATCCATAGGATCACCGGATTGAGCATGCAGGGACCAGACCCACAAGAATTCTACCCAGGCTGTATATCGTGACCTAGAACAGAGGATTAAGGATACATATGGCGATGTAGAAAAGGGGATGCGAGGCTACAAGGTAGCTTCCATCCAGAATGGTGGAGTTCACCTAGCCTTCTAGTTGATTGCAGGAAATCTAGTGAGAAAGAACATACCTACACAGGTCATGGGGTTCGTTGTTGACCTCATCGGAAAATGTGTATAAGGACTCCAATTGAACTGGGATAAGTACTTAGTCAACCAGCCTAAATTGGACTGTCGCGAAGCTTAGGATTAGGGCTATGAATTCCATTTAAACTAGTTTTTGATCCTCATAGCCTTTAATTCCTGAGAGATGCTAGAAGGTGCGACCTTCCTAGACATTGAGCCATTTGAACCACTCATTTTGAAGTTCTCCATGCTCAGGTACTCGAGTGATATTGGAAAACAATGGCAGTCGAACGTGGTATTCCATGCATACTATCTATAGTTAAAGAGGGTTATTGGGTTTTTCCCTCGTATGACACCGAACACCTTGCACTGGTTCATACCCCTCACGAAGTTCTACGTAGATCGACACTTTATTTATATCACTAAACGCGTAGACGAGCATAAATAAGATCTTCAGTCATACTATAAGCTCACAGAGGAGGACCTCAAAGATATAACAAAGGACTTGTCTGCAAAGATCCTTATCCCTATTGACCTTGTAGAAATTTTTGATCCCAAACTAATTGGAAGCTCAGAGGCCACTCATGAAGATCATGACACCCCTAGAACTAGCAGAAAAAAAAAAATAGAAGAGGTACAAAACCTGAGTAGTGCATCAGACGAAACTGCTTCAGAATCACCTAGACGAGGAGATAATGACAAAGTAGATAAAGAAGAGACCAATGGAAAAGAAGACCAGTAGAAGCAAGGTGAAGTAACACTGCCTAGGGATCCTGTTGATGAGGTTGATGCCTCTAAGAAAAGAAAGGTTTCCCCGATGAAACCTACCTCGCAGAAGAAATCCAGAGCTATTAAGACCAAGTTGTAGACTATGCTTACACTCGATGACTTCAACTTCATCATCGTAGCCGTATCAGATGCTTTGTAGGATATTATGCAGAACACAGAAGCCAAGCAAGCAACCATGTATGAAAAAATTAAGACAAAACTAAGAGGGGTACAACACGCCCTTCAATCCAGCCGCGTAGTATCCACTACACCCCTGCCATCAAAAGAACCAAAGTTGGGGGATGAACTTTCCTAACTCCAAAGAATAGCTGATGTGACCAAAGCTTGCCTTCGTCGAGCGTAAGAAGATAAAGAACAAGCCATTGTGGACCTGAAGCAAGCACAACAGGAAATGGTAGAGAAACTCTGAGTTGCGCAGTAGGAGAAGGATGACCTCCACACCAAGTTTGAAGAGGAGAGAGCACATATCCAACAAGAGAAAGAGCAGTTTCTCGCATATCTTCTTGGATTCAAAGAAGAAGTCAGCAAAGAACTTCTCTCTGGTACATGCTTAGAGCAAAAGGTAGAGGAACCAGTGGAGCATCAAGTCACGTAGCTTGCGAAAGATATCCAACAGCTTCAAAAAATAATCACAGACCTAGAGCTACAAATAGTGCTAAGAACCCCATAGGACATGTGAGACCAAAGAGAAGCCACTGCCTGAAGCACAGTTGAGAGGATCAGAGCACTCACTCTAGAATGTAAACAACTTAGCAATAGAAGTGCACACATCTACGAGCAACTTACTGGAGACCTTGAACTAAAGGCGTTGGAGTCACAACTCCAGGAGGCAAAGAAGCAAGCAACGACAATATAGGTGCAGTTGAATCTCATGTCAATAGTTGAAAGGACGAAGTGATCCTAGGAAAAACACATTATTCTACAACAGGTCCACACCATAGAGAGAAAAGTCATGCAGGTGACTCAGAGGCTTCAACCAGTCCAGGACGAAGCGTGCCAACTGTTAGAGGAGATTGAAGATCGAGGAGCAGAGCTAGAGAAAGTAGTCACTGCAGTCGAACAATGATTAGAGGGACATGTCAACGAAGCAGTTATCAAAGAGTTAGTTGAGCAGGAGGCCTTGGTGCAACAATAGGTCGAAGAATCTCGAGTCAATATCGAGGCTTTTGAAGCAGAGCTACCCAGACCAGAGTGACTCGAGACAAGTCACAGGTGAGTGTTGGGGGAATGTTGGCCTTTGACCAAGTTTTGAGGATCCTTGGTCATGTTTGACCTATTTTGGGACTTTGACAGGCTGTCGATGGTGGAGCACAAGTCAAAGCAGAGATCGCGGGATCTAGGCTCCTTGTTTAGGGATTTTTGGGCTTTGGGCTTATGTAATGGGTATGGGGATGCCATCCCATGGGTTTACCCATGTTTAGGTCCACTTTGTAATGTACAAATAGATGTCTAGGTGATGTAAGAAGGGGGCATGAAGGATGATGTAGAAAACTGTGTGATGATATGCTAAGTTCAAGTAGTAGTTGTACATGCTTTGTGCATACTATGAGAAGATTGCAAGGCTAAGTGAAAGTGACTATAAGAAACTGTGTAAAGGCTTTGTGCTATGATCTAGCTCGGGGAAGGAGGATCTAGCAAAGTGCGCACAACCCTTGACCAATTTTTGAGGATCCTTTTCCATGTTTGACCTATTTTGTGACTTCGACAGGCTGTCAAAGTTAGAGCGCAAATCGAAGTGGAGATCACGATATCTCGGTCCCTTGTTTAGGGATTTTTGGGTTTTGGGCTTATGTAAGGGGTATGGGGATGTTGGTCCATGGGTTTACCCATGTTTAGGCCCACTTTGTAATGTATAAATAGATGTCTAGGCAATGTAAGAAGGGGGAATGAAGGATGATGTAGACATATATGTGATGATATGCTAAGTGCAAGTGGTAGTTGTATATGCTTTGTGCATATTGTGAGAAGCTTGCAAGGCTAAGTGCAAGTGACTGTAAGAAACTATGTAAAGGCTTTCTGCTATGATCACGCTTGGGGAAGGAGGATCTAGAGGAGTGCACGCAAATCTCTTTTCCTATGCGGAGTAGGATCTTGTGGCTCTGTGCATGTAGGATATTGAGAGAAGATAATAAAAGAGAAGAAGAATTGGTGGACGTAGCCCCAGGCTGGGGGTGAGCCATGTATATCATGTGTTTCTATGCTTTGTGTGATGTATTGATGTGTTTACTTTCTTAGTGCTTTGGCATAGATGAATTATAGATAGATATTTTGATGCTTTGTGATTAATAATATGAATGAATGCTATATCTAATCTATGTGAATGTGCTTGGTACTTGAATATACTAGATCTGGGTGAATATTGCGTTGATCTATTGTTAGGATTTATCTGCACTGTGAATTAAGGATGAATACTAATGATGTATAACTGCTAAGTGATCTGTTAAGGTGTTACAATCACAGATTTGTGTCCTAGATAAGGTTGAAAACACTGGAGTCCTACAACCACCCCTGCCTCTACCTCAGGTGAGACTACATCTGCTTCGTAGGTGTTGCTGAAAGGGCTAGTAGTTAGGTTTTTGTTGGTGTGTTGTTGAAGCATTGAACCCTGGGTCTATCGCTGTGAGAAAAAGGATCCCATGAATGTACAAGTACCAGAAACGGAAGGAACATGCACAATAGAAAGGCTATATCTTGCGTCTGTCCCATACATAGAACCTATAAATATAAAGAGGGTCGACATTAGGATAACTCAGAATCCTAAGTTCGCACAGATAGGAGATTATTGGAATGATGAGACAATTGATAAGGTTGAAGAATTAATGCAGGAATATCAAGATTTATTTCAAAACACATTCTTAGAGATGAAGGGGATATTCAGGGACTCAAGTGAGATGAAGATCCCACTCAAACCTGGAGCTAATCTTGTACGAAAAATACCTTATAGTTTGAACCCGAGGTACAAGGAGAAGGTCAAGGATGAGATAGATAGGATAATATATGAAAAAATCATTGAACCAGTAGAAGAATATAAGTGGATTATCCCAATGGTGGTGTAGGATAAGAAGACCAGAGGAATTATGATATGCGTAGATCTAAGGAAATTAAATGACACATTCTTACATTATCTGTTTCCAACACCATTCATGAATGAAGTACTGGAGAATGTAGGAGTTCAATAAACGTATTCCTTTATAGATGGATTCTATGGGTACCATCAGATAAGAATTGTGTAGGAGGATAGACACAAAACCACGTTTTTGATGAAGTGGTGCAGTTATCACTACACGGTGATGCAATTTGGATTGAAGAATGCCCCTGCGATGTTTGCTAGGGTAGTAGTGGCAGCAGTCAAAGATTTCATCCATAAATTTTTAGAAGTTTAATTAGATGACTGGATGGTGTTCAGTTTACTACATGATCATATAAAAGTTCTTTGTCTCATGTTATATCGATGTAGAAAGTGTCATATCTCACTGAATTTAAAGAAGTGTATCTTTTGCGCACTGTTTGGAATTATACTAGGACATGTCGTATGCAAAGAAGGACTATTGGTTGATCCAGCCAAGATTGCAGTAATTATGGATTTGGAGCCTCTGACATTAGTTAGAAAGATGAGAGAAAATTTGGGTCATACAGGTTATTACAAGAAGTTTATCAAAGGATATGCACAAATTAAGGCACCCATGGAAAAGTTATTCAAGAAGGAAGCCAAGTTCCAATGGAATGAGGACTTCCAAAAGTGGCTAGACAGGTTGAAACAGAGGCTGGTAACCGCACCCATTTTGATCTTTCTAGAGTGGAAAAAAGAGTTATGTGTACATGTAAAAGCATTGTCCATAGTGTTGGGTGCAGTGTTGTTACAACCATGAGAGGGGGACATTGATCATCCAATTGCGTCTGCAAGTAGGAAATTGTCTATATATGATAAGAATTATAACACTATAGAATGGGAAGGATTAGCAATGTTCTATGCACTACAGAAGTTCAGGCACTACTTACTGGGGTCCCACTTCAATATGTATACACACCATTATGCACTAAAGTAATTAGTCAATAAGATGATATTAGGAGGATGAATATGCAGATGGTTTCTATTATTTCAAGAATATGACTTTGAGGTCATAGTGAAACCAAGGAAGGTGAATGCAGGACGAGATCATTTCTCCTGTATATTGACAGGAGAGGATGCAAGTAATTTAGATGATAATTTTCTAGAGGCACAATTATTTGTAGTAAGGACGATGGATGATTACTTCAGGGACATTGTGTATTTTCTAAGTACAGGTATGGCTATCTCTAAACTGACAGTTGCAAAAAAGAAACAACTGGTAGTGAAAGAAGAAAATTATTAGTTGATTGTAGGGAACTTGTGTAAATTACAGGAAGATGGAATATTGAGGTGTTGTGTACTATAACATGAAAGGCCTATTATACTATAGGAAGAACACGATGAGATTGTTGAAGGACAATACGTAGGAAAATCCATGGCACAAAATATTTTATGCATAGGGATTTGGTGGCCTACACTGCACAAAGATGTGAAGGAGTATTTTTAGTCATGTGACGTATCACAAAGAGTGGGAAAACCATATAGGAAAGATGAAATTCCATTAAATCCACAAGTTGTGTTTCAAGTATTCAATAAGTGGGCCATTGAATTTGTAGGACCAATCAATCTACAAGCAAGGAGATCAAGGGAAAGATACATCATCATTGTGACATAATACTTGACCAGATGGGAAGAAGCAGCACCAGTTACTAATTGTACTGCATAGAATATTGTGTGGTTTCTATTCAATAATGCAGTCACATAGTTTGTATGTCTATGCATGTTACTCAGTGATCAAGGTACGCACTTTCTGAACAAAACAATTACATCCTTAATGGAGGAGTTTCATATTCATCATCAAAAGAGTACACCATATCACCTGCAATCCAATGACACAGTGGAATATTTTAATAATATCTTGGAGAATTCCTTCACAAAGATATACAATGTGTGGAGATATGATTGGGACTTATGCATCCCTGCAGTACTATGGGCATACAAAACTACAAGTAAGAAGATGATAGGGCATACACCTTTTCGATTGGTCTATGGACAAGAAGCAGTGATGCTGATGGATTTCATTCTACTTAGCCTGTGCATTGCGGAAATCATTTTTCTCTCGGATAATTGTGCAATAGAGGAGAGTCTAGTGTAGTTAGTTCATCTTGAGGAGGGCCGGTTTATTACATGATTCCATCAGCAGGTTCAGAAAGCCAAAGAGAAGGCCTGGCATGATTGACACATTAAAACCAAGAAATTTCAAGTCAGTGATTTGGTACTACTCTATTACAACAAGTATATGCAACATCTAGGGACATTTCTCATGCATTGGTTAGGTCCCTATGTAATCCAACAGAAAACCAACACATGTGTTGTGCAATCGGAAACCTTCCAAGGAAGAAGCTCGTTAGGAATGGTGAACAAAATTTGGTTGAAACTATATAGAGACAATCGATAGTCTGCACAGTAATATGGGTTGCACTAGAACCCCTATATTATAGTAAGTGTACCATAATAGAAAGACAAACAAGAAAAAACAAATAAAAAGTAGAAAAGGGAAAGAAAATAAATAAAAAGTAGCGATAGGAACAAGAAAAAGTGTGTTTGAAATACCAACGTATCAGAACTTGCGCAATTGAGCTAGTCATCACACATGATGATAACATTGCACCAAGTTCAAAGATAACATAAAAACGATCTTGAATGCGAAGTATACAGTTGGATGAGCCAAGAATCACTACGAAGGTTGGCAAAGACAAGAGCGTTAAAAAAATTCTGGCAAGGAAATGAAAGTTAGTTGATCGACATGATAGGTCATTAAAGCATCGTATAAGCCTTAATTAGGAAAAGCCACCAGAAATATCAAATGGATCAGCGATACGAAAGGATAATCATAAGGAGAATTTTTCAATTAAGGAGGATTTAGTTACCAAGTCACCAACTTCAATGCCAGATTGGATAAGGAAGTTAAAGAGGGATACAACAGGTCTACTTCGAACGAACACACAAAACACCAAGAGGGAAGGAAATTCTAAGTCATTGTTGCATGCAAAGCAAGAGAGAACAAAGATGAGTTACCCAAGCCAAGTTACAGTGACCTACACATACACTCAATGCTCATCCACCAATCCAAAATCTAAAGAGAATGGCAGCACCGAGAATGCGAGGATCATCCATAGCAACAAAGAATAAATCAAAGTAACCAGTATATGTGGAGGTTGAGGAGGTGGCTGTAACTTCGGCCCCGATGTCACCTACAATTTTTCACAAAGATTATTTACCTCCAAAGAAGGAAAAAACACCCCCAATAATAGTACCAGTGAACTCCAAGTACCCACTACAAATCGCACCAGTCCTGAAGGGCATCAACAACGATGAAGACATGATCGAAAAGGTGGCCAAATTAAAATTTATAGACCATGATATCACTAAGATGTAGAAATTCCCTTAGTTGGACAGGGATCGATACTTATGAATGAAGACCGTGCATGAGGACCAACCCCAATATAGGAGAAATGTGAGTGGAACCACAGGAATGGGCATTGGGCTTGGAGAAAGATGGGATACTCAAGTTATTCGAAATTGCACATTTCGAACGAAGTAAATAAATCAATGCTTGTGCCAAATTATTACTCAGTTGTGTTCATGGGGGCACACTCTGGTTAGATCCCCATGTCTCCATTGATATTGTGCTAATTGCACGTATCATAGGGTTGAGAAAAGCATGTGAAGACTAGTCCTTACTATTCCACAAAATTGGAGAGTGAGCCTTCTCTGAGGCCATGAAATAAAAGTATGACACATTCAGAGGCAAAAGGGGTCTAGATGTGAAGAGCACCAGTGACAAAGCAATCAGGTTTACTACACAGGTTTTGGCCTGCAAACTACTGGGAAAATGTCAAAGAGACGAGGTATCAACGATAGTCATCTAAGCTGTAGAGAAATGCAAGGAAGGAATTCATATGAACTGGGTGAAATTTCTTGTTAATCAATTTTTGCAAGAATGTATAGAGGCTGGAGATAAGGGTGTGTAATTTCACTATCTATGGTTACTTATTCTCAATGTGTTGGTTGGGTGGAAGGATCCTTCATTTTACCATCACATGTGTGCTTCAAGTCACAACCCTTTGGTTGCTCAGTATTCCAACATATGTAACACAACCATTAAGAGGCAGCAGACTGACAACTCATTATGAGGGTAATAGAGAGTACATTCCACATTTGAGAGGAAGCATTCATTGCATACAGGGATGTCACATGATTTAGAGCTAGCATGCACCATCTATATGTGCAAGACAAAAAGGATCCTGCGTGATAATAGTTTCCAATCAGTTACTGGTTGACAATTGAAAACATGCAGTTACCTATCAGTGACTAGAAGGACTAGAAGAATTTGGTTGATAGGTTAGGGCCCTCAGAAGTGGACAGAGACCACCACAAAAGTGAGAATGAAGGGGATTGTAAAAATGGCATAGACAAGAAGCCTAGCCAATATATAGTCCCTGAAGTGGGACTAAAAAGAAAATACAAGGAGCCAGAACAAATAGTAGGGGCACGAAAGAAAGCTAAGGCACAGTAGCAGGCCTCATTTTATATTTTGACCAATGATGATGTGGATCAGATTGGGTACTTGATCGACAATTCCACCAAGGAAATTTGGGAGGAATATATAACAAAGCACAAGGACCAACAACAGAAGGTCCAGAATCAGCTGGGACTCCTTGAACAATTCTTAGAAACAATAAGCTTCAGGAAAGACCTCAAGTCATGGGATGGACAATCTACCAGAACAAGGACAAAGATGGCCAATGTGCAGAAAACCCTAACAAAACCCTTAGGGGAACATAAAACTATATATCTTGAGGTAGTTGTGCTTGAGTTGTCGACATATGAATTTCAGGAACATATTATGACATTGGGCCAACTAAATATAGTCATATCATAGCTACCCATCCAATGAGTCTAGGAGTTACAACCAGATTTGGTGCAAGAGATAAAGCATAGAGGAGATGTCGTGCACTGAGACTTGGCCAAAATGAGGGACAAAATCTCCCAAGTACAAAGAAAATATGATATGTCCCTTTGGAAAAAGAAGGATCTTGAAGTTTGAATGGAGGAAATTCTAAGGACGAAAAAGGGCACATAGGAGAGAGAAATGGAAGAACAAAAGGATAAGGAAAAAGTGGAAGCTATGGTACAAAAGATGCAGGCCACTATCCAAAAGTTATAAAAAGAAGTACCAAAAGTTCCCCTAGTCATAGAGGCCACTATGGAGGAAAAATTGTTGAAAATCAGTGAATTCATGAAGGGATTCAAGTAGTAGATCCAGTATTTGCAACTAAAGAACATGCCTGACATGCCACCCGAAGTGAATGAAGGTAGATTGAGGATGAAAATGATAACAGTTTCCAAGATTAAGAAATTTGAATATGAATGTGCAAATTTTTTTGAATAAAGTTCCAAAGTGTGGGAAGAGCTCATGGGTGACCCAGAGATGAAGGTTGTAGAGGCCAAACTACATGAAGCACAATAAGAGGCCATTGGGGAAGTAGATAAGGACACACCATTGCCACTTATCAATTGAATGGCCACCATTTTGTCTCAACGACAAGCATATGTCTAAGTGGAGAGACTCGAGGACTAGCAGAAGGTCCTTCAGCAAAGACTTGGACCCAGGCATCAGGAAGTGGTCAGGATTATTGGAGACTTGGCCATTGTACAGGGGAAGGTCAAACAAGTTGCGGTCTAAATAGAGAAAAAAATTCAATACTTGACTGTGCAGGATATAGACAATATCACAAAAAAGGAGGCCACCATTGTCACAGAGATAGAGGCTAGTAAGGTTGTCATGGAACAATTCTTTAAAGAGTGCAAGAATAGGAAATAGGCCCGAGTGGCTCGGGATGAGCCACAGGTGAGTGTTGGGGGCCTGTTGGACATGCATTTTTGAATGAAATTTTGGGATGAAAAACCTAAGTATAAAGAGAGCGCACAGAAAGTAGAAAGTGAGCAGAAGGAAGTAAGCACACAAAAGGAAGAAAGTGCGCAAAAGGTAGAAAAGGCACAGAAGGAAGGAAAGTGCACTAGAGGAAGGCAATGCACAAACATAAGGATAAATCAAGTGAGTGAGAGAATAAAGGATGAAGGATGACAATGCGCCTTTCCAGAAATAGAAGAATGATAGAAAAGTTGCATGAAGAGAGAATAGAAGAAGAAAGAAAATAGCCAGTTAACTGAAGTTAGATATGCCATGCATTGTAATAAGTTATGTTTTGGGATAAATAGTCTAGGGATTTTGCGTATAAATATGTAACAGGATTGGGAGATTAAGGCGGTGAGAATGTGTAAGAGAGATTATGAAAAGTTCATGAATGTAATAGACATTTGGTAAGACCGAATACGATTAAAAAAGGAGTTTAGAGAGGTTATTGTGTCTTGTGTTCTTTACTTGTCTATGTGCATTTATGAATGATTTTATAATTCACAGACTAGATTCAGTTTATGGATTGATTATGCTGCAATATTCATGAATGACTATGTGAGCCTCTGTGATAATTAAGAACATACTTAATCTAGAAGAAGGAACAATGATTCGAGCATCTGCCTCCCCTTCACTTACTCCTGTAGATGCTTGGTTCCTACAACCCAAATAGATGCCTCGGGTGATACTTCATGTGCGCAAGCAGGAGATTTCAAAAGGGTCGATGTCTTGAGGGCTTGTTGGTCATAGTTGAACCAAACCTTGGGTATTACAACCCAGGCTTAGATCATAAAAAACCAACACAATTCATGGCATGGCATGGCATGGAAAGTGAAGGCAAGAAAAGACATTGCATGGCATGGCAAGTGAAGGCACGAAAATGAATGGCATGGAAATACAATGCATGACATGGCTTGGTGTGGAAAGGAAAGGCATGGAAAGGAATGAAATGGAAAGGAAAGGAATTCCATGGCATGGCATGGAAAGTAAAAAGAATTTCATTGGATGGAAAATAAATTTTTGATATAAAGTTAAGTCACATGTCTCTAGAAAAAATGTTTTGTATTTCTTGGGATGAGAAATGTTCCTTTTTTTTGTGATTCTTATTTCATTGTAATCCACATTTTGATTTGAAATTTTCCTTGCATAATGTTATGGAAATATATATTTGTTTTTGTACAAGTTAAAATAAGAAGCTACATGGAAAGACATGCAAGGAGAGATTAGTCTATTTTAAGATTATAGTGGTGTTCTAGGGATTTGTAAATGTAACAACCTATATTTTGGCCTTAGAAGGTTAGAACTTCGATTTTTACTTATCTTAGTGATTCATTGCTTAGTATTTGTTGGGTTTAGCTAGAATCATATAGGCATTCAATATGTACGAATTTGGATCTATTTATGTGTTGTGGGATGCTATTTTTTTTTATTGTTATATGTTTATGATGATGATAGTTATGTGATTTTTTGAAACATGCAAATTGAAATGTGTAATTTTGGCATGTGGATACTATTTTAAAATAATGTTGTGAATGTATAATATATGCAGGTAAAATCATGAATGTGGGTAACACTTTCGTGAGAATGAGGTTGAGGAAATTGGTAATGTCCATTTTTTGGCCGAACTATTTAATACTAACTTTCTACATGCAAGGCATCATGTAAGTAAACACACATTTCTTAATTGAACATTAATACATATAAGGATTCTCATATGAAATTTGTAATGTATATGCATGAATATGAGCAATGGGATATCAAAATGACTATAATGTTGAGGTGACCAAGGCAAGGCATGGAATGGCAAGGAAAGACATGACATGGGAAGGCAAGGCAAGGCAAGGCATGAAATGGCATGTCATGACAAGGAAAGGCATGTCACGACATGACATGGAAAGGCATGGCATGGAAAGGAAAGGCATGTCTTGGAATGGAAAAGAATGGCATGGAAAGGAAAGGAAATACAAAGCATGGAATGGAATGGTAAGGCAAGACATGGCACAACAAGGAAAGGCATGGCATAGAAAGGAAAGGTAATGCAAGGCATGGAATGATATGGAATGGCATGGCAAGGCAAGAAATGGAATGACATGGAAAGTAAAGGGAAGGTAAGAGAACACAAGGCAAGGAAAAGGAAAGGAAAGGCAAGGCTAGGAATTGATCACATAATTTTTTGTGGATGCCCCATCCACTTGGCATCTTTCACTTTCATCCATGGAGTTGGATCCCTTGGAATTCACACATGTGGAGTGGTTGCATGAATGCACATTCTTGGAGGGAACATTCGATGTGGACACTTGAAATTTGAATTGGCTTGATGCCTACTTTTGGTGGTGTGTCCCCTTCATGAGCATTATTTGGTGCATACTACTACTATTTTTGGATGAGATCCAATTTCTTTGGAGAGGCTAATGTCCACATGTTTTAACATGGTCAACCATGGATTGAGGAGAGTTCTAGCTAAATTATTATTATAATATTTATTTGACTTTTCATGGAGTTAGTTAGAAAATAATAATATCTTATTATATAAGAGAAGAGACTCACTCTATAAAGAAGAGTTTTGTCTCTCCATTGTAAAGGGTGGAGAATTTGGGTATTTAGGAGATTTCCTCTTGGGCTACATTGTAGAACATTTTGGCAAGCTTAATGGAGATATATTTTCATTTGATGTGAGGCTTATTGTGCACTCACATTCTATGTGTTGATTTTGTATTATGAAACCCTTATAACATGTTGTGATTGTCATTATAATTAACCATGCTTCATTTTGGATAGAATAATGTGAGCTTTCAAGTCTCTTATTTCTATTGTGATTATGTTAGCCTACATGATTCTTATTATTGGTCCATGGAGTCTTAACTAGGATGTGAATTTAGTCTTTTGTCAAATTTAGGTCCTTGAGAACCATTAATTGCATATGGATTTAACACTTACCATTTTTTTCTACCATAAGAGATTCATTAATGTGTAATGCGAGTATTTATAATTACTTTAGAAAAAATGAAATATTCTTACTTACATAAACTTCCTTCACACTTTAAAAACTAATTAATCAAATTAAATAAATTCATGCACTTTGAAATTCATACATTCATCAATGTAGAAAGAAAAAATAACAAGATTCATTAAAACAATCCCATGAAATGTGTGTGTATGTGTGTGCATTTGTATCATCTAAATTGTACATTTTTACAATATGGAACACCATTCCTAATATACATAATGAAAACAAGTTCCTTAAGATAAAAAAACAACCACATGGTGGTCTAGATACAAAATTGCAGTCATTGGTCACTCATTGACCATTTCCACCCTCACCACCCTTAAGAGAATTATGGAAATATATCTTTCTTCTATTGCTCGAAGAAGAACCTCGAGTAGTTTTTCACCTGGGTGTGGCTGGCCACTCTCAAGACTGCACAAAGAAAAAACATTGTTCTAATTTGTTTTCCACAATCAATTAAAAGACTTACAAAATGATACATTGTAATTCAACATACGACAACTCACCATAGATGGTACTAACAATTGTGAGGGTGTTACCCTCCTCCGCGACTCTAATCTCTCAGCGATGCCACCTCGATTCATTTACAAGGATAAAAGCATGAAATTTAAAAAAATATGTATAAAATCAATTCCATTCATGAAACATAAAAAATGATCATCAACACATTATTTTATTGTGAATATCTCGGGCATCGATGCATGTTTGTTGAAAGGTGGAGTGCTTGGTCATACAACTTGCTCCGAGAAAACATCTATTGTAGTATCCTCAGTGGATGGGCACATATGGAAATGGTGGTGGGGGTGGGTGGCATATAGGTGCATCCACTCTAGATGGATGCGATGGAAGAGGTTGTGTGGATGGGTGGTTTGTGGGTGCATCCACTGAAGATGCAATGAATAAGAAAGATATTGGGGTTGGGTGACGATGAACCCCCAATATAAGTGTTATACAAGGGCTGGAAAAATTCTTGGCCTGGAAATAGGTAAACTAAAATCCATGGTCGGTTGCCCAAAAATTGAACTAGTACTATAACTAGCAAAAATATCAGCATCCTGCATACGTATTAATAATATTGTTATTAGTACCAAATAGTAAAATACAACATCAATACAAAAAAAATGAGATTTAAATGAGATTTAACTCAACACATGATACATATGAGGTAGGTGACTTGTCCATCCCAAGTCGACATTGCTCAACATCGCTTAGTCTCGCAACCTGTAGAAACAAAATAATATTATAAATTTGAGGATACAAGAAATAAATAATTCAATATGGTGAATTTATCAAATGTGACACATACCTGTGTATGCGGAACAATGGAAGAGAATGTTGTCTCTACCACTACATCAGTGATGGAAACAAACATTGATGCATCTATCAGCATAGAGGGTCGATTATTCAAGCGTAGAGGGTTTATTTTCAGGGGTAGCAACTGAAAAACATCATATAATAAAATATCGAAAAAAAAGACATAGAATACTATATAAATATATAACAATGAAGAACATAGAGATGGTTAAGTTATTAACGTCCATGAAGCTATGCAATCCACTGGCCTCCATAGGCCCATAGAAATTATGCCCATAAATCGAGCATTTACGAGGATCACATGGACTATTGCTATGTCCATATGCCCTCTCCTCATTGTACTCTTCTCTAGGGATTGAAGGTTTGACCCCTCTATCAATGTCACCGATAGACACCTTCTACCGATATAGTGAAACAAAGCTATCATGTTGCACTAGCCTTTGAGTCAAGGATGATAGAGAAACTTGTACATACTACAACCCCTCTGCAATAGTAGGATGTTGGCAAGAGGGTTTATGCCTTCACCTTGGGGGACAAGGACCTAACATGGGATCACAACTAGCATGCACTTGGTCCTGTGTGGACCCTTGAACGACCCTTTGGAAGTCACCAATGTTGAATTAGTTGATACGGTGACCCAAAACAAATTATTTCCATAATTTTCTCAAAAACTATAAAGACACCTCCATGTTTTTGCAGGGACGTGCATCAAATACCATAAACCACCTATCCATCTAGTTTTGAAGAATTTGTGGGTGGATGCACCAATAAATACAAATGTGTCTCTTGGTGACATGTGGTTTTTGTGCAGATCGAGGATCAATAAAAAGGGATATCATATCTTTTTTTGTAATATCGAAGTCTCTAACTTGGTTTCTATCCAATCCAATCCTATAATAGTCAAACATTATGGCCTTGTATTCAGAAATAGAAGTTAATTTCCTTTGGGAACTTGCAATGTATCTCACAATGACATCAAATAAAGTGGCCAAGGACTCTTGGATAGGTTCTTTGGTTCCCTTTAAATCATTGACAAGTGATCTCAAAGTATCCAACCCCTCATCAATCTGTATGTTTATGTTTGGTGGTTGTGTTGGGTTGGGGTTTTGTTCGCCTTGGTTTTCTTGTAGGTGGATTTCATTGTCTTCGGTTCCATTTTAATAATATTTGTTGCAATTTAATAAATTCACTTATGACAAAGGTATTACAAAAAACAATTTTGTTTTATCCCAACAAAGTCATTAACATAATTTTGTGTAAAACAAGGAAAAATTGTGTGTTATATTTACAATAAACTTGAAAAAAACATACACAAAATTAGTGAATTGTTAAGAGATAACAAAGGAGGAAACAAAGAGAGGAGAAAAAGAAAACAAGAGAGGAGACAAAAAAAAACAAAGGAAATGACAAAAAAACAAGTATGCCTGGGTGGAGGACATAGTGGCAAGATCATGGGCTGTCCTCCTCCTCTACACCTCTTTAATTGCTCAAAAAGAGAAAAACATGAGGCACGGTGTACAAATGGGCACAAAACATGCCTGCGGTCCCTTAAAAATGGACACAATAGAAATGTATGTGTGCATGCATTCCTGTTGACCCCCTTGCCACTTTTTTGTCCACCAACTTTGTGTGCACACCCATATATATATATATATATATATATATA
>JZKD02S1847064.1:362580-389626 GCA_000966675.3 Picea glauca
TTCTACCCATATCCTCCACTGTTTCATCTTCCTGAACAGTATGGACAATTCTCACTTTATATTTTATGTGGGGGCAGTCTCTGTGCCTATGATTCCCTTTACAACCCCAACACTCCATAGGTGGCCGTCTTGGCATCTGCTCACTCCCTTCAACTTTCCTGGGCTCTCTAAAAGATGACTGTCCCCAAGGATTGTTCCTGAAAAAGGGGGGCATGTTTCCCTTCTACCTCTGTTCTTTCTTAAACCTCTTCTAGTCATCCCAAGCCTTATGAAAGGTAGGATTTTCTCTTTGTTGTTCGTATAAGAATTTCTCCCTTATTATGGTTTCTTCCATGGTCTTAGGATCGTCATATTGAATCTTATCACCAATGGAAGGTGGCAGTCCACTCAGATACCTCTAAATTTTGACAGCCTCATCTTTGATGAATGGAACATACTTGAGTAGTTCCAGAAAACTTTGTTCATACTCATCAATGGTCATGCTGCCCAACTTGAGTTCGAATAACTCCTTCATCTTTCTGTCATAGTATCTTTTTGTTAGGTATTTCTTCTCGAAATACCTCTTAAACTCCTTCCACGTGACCTCTTTCTCTCTGATGTGTTGCACCTGCACCAACTGATCCCACCACATGGATGCTTTTCCTTTCAGCTGGTACATTGCAATTCTTCCTTCTGCATGGGCAGAATAATTATGTAGTTGGAAGTATTTCTTCATACCCATCAACCATGTTTCAACATATTCTTCCTTCTTATGTTCACCATCGAATGTAGGCGGTTTAATCTTGTTGATTTCCAATTTCAATTCATTCCTTTTAGATTTTCGGTGTTTTCTGGTAGGGGATGGGCTTGAACTACTGTGTGTCTCCTTGCAAGAATGCTTCGGGGAGAGACGGTAATGTCTGCTACCACTCCTCGTTCTTCTTCTCCTCTCAGGGGTTCTGACACTTCTTGATATGCTTGTGTCACTCTCTTTTTCCAAGTTCTTTTCTATTCTTTCTAGGCTCTTCAACATTTTTAAGTTGAACTCACCCTGCCGATCCCTAATTTTCATGAGCTTTCGACTATTAGCTAGGTGAGCCTGGGCATCTTTCTGCAAATCTTTCAATGAGTTTCATCATACGTTCTTCCTTATTCGTCTCTTTTATGTGCCCATTAGAGTTTGTTCCTTCGACTCCCAGGTTGACACTCCTTCCTACCCTTTCGTCCTCTGTTTCGGAGGCAATCTGCACCTCTTTCAATTCCATACTCAGCGTCATTTTTCAGCTATCCTGACACTCATTGAGCTCTGCACACATGACATGCAGCCAACCGAAGTTTGTCAGGCCTTAACCCTTCAAGAAAACTTACAACATTCATAAGCCAACTTGAACAAGAAAAACATTTTGACTTCACAAAGTTTTATGAGCTCTGTCCAGCTTTGCAAATTCCAGGACTTTGGAACTTTGGAATCTCGGTCCATGAAGATCCAACAGTTAAATATTCATAACCAAATTCACCCTTCCACAACTCGCAATCTCACGAGTTCGTGAGTCGAAGACCCTCGACTCATTTCCTCCAAACATCGATACCTAAGATGCGATACGGGTATGGCTCTCTCCTCACTAGCGCCTGCTACACATGACCGTAGGCTAGGGATAAGTGCTAGCACTTCTTCACCAACTCGCGGCTTCGCGAGTTGGAGTGTTGAGCCTTCGTGCTCCTCCTTTGCGAATTCTAAAATCGTGAATTACTTTATTCTTTGAGCCCACAGCACAGCTGTCGCCCTTCACCACAGTGACATGTGGTACATTCAGGAGGGTCCACGTCACCTTCGGTGATGTCTTCAGGTTCCAACACTCTCGCATGTCTTCTCTACTCACTGGCACGTGGTACACACCCGTGTCTCCACATCCATTCCAAATAGATTCCAACGGTCAGATCTTTCTCAGATCTACGGCGCAGATCCTTTCAGCGTTTCGGGGTTTCAGGCATCAGGAGTTCATGCACCCTACATCTCAAACTTCCATCTGCCGAAATATCAAAATTACAGTTTACTCTTTTGCCGAATCGGATGGTCAACTACCTTCCTACGATCTATGGTGTAGATCATTTCGGCATTTCGGGTTTCGGAGGTGTTCCCCTTCCTCACTTCCCATCTCCCGACTTTGCGAAATCTGAAAGGTTTTCATGACTAACTAGAGTGCGACTCCACCAGATCTAATGGTCAATCCTTCCTCCCAGATCTACAACGTAGATCTTCTCGAGTTTTCAGGTTTTCGGGAGTTCGCGTATCGCGATTCCCACACTCCTATGCAATTCAAAAGGGATTTTAATCCTTGCACACATTTTCCAGATCCGACGATCATGAGGGCTCACCTTCCCTCCCAAACCGATACTAAGGCTCCAGTATTGCTGGTGTGGAGTCCTCTCTCCCTGTGTCCATATACCACACCAGCTGTTGTTTCACAACACTATTATACCTCCTGAGCTTATAGGCACAGTCAAGTAGCTCCTTGACACTTCAGACCATACCAAGGTCCAAAATTAATCCTCCAGACATAATTTCTTCTCTCACCCTTGGTCCAAAGACCACTCAACTGGCCCATCTAGGCTTAGTGTCAAAACCTTGGTTCTGATATCAAACTGTAACACCACTTTTTCGATTAACAACCTTCGCGGAAATATAACACCCGCTATGGATTATAAAACAACATGCATTTAAGCAAATGAAACACATTTAAACTCAGAGTATGTCATATAAATTATTGCTATCTTAATTTTAAGAATGGAATTAACCATAATTCATCTGCACAACAAAATACATGATAAAATATAAGCATCACAAGCATGCAAAACATAACATTTAACATAAGCTGATACTTATCTTGAAACTGATGTAATTCCACCAACCAGGTGCAGACCTTCCATGAACCTCCCAGCCTTAGACCGCACTATTCATCAGCTCAGCAGTAGGTCACCCCCGAGCTGGGACTAAGCTCCACCGCAAGGCAAGGAATCCTAGGCTAGGTTGAGGTTACAGGGAAAACACACAGTCATGAGGAAGGAATTCTCTTCTAAGAATCACTCATGCTCACTACCCATAGACCCTCATTCCCCACATGCATGTTCCACCCTAGGATTATACACCTTCTCTGTCACCTGGACAATCCTTCGGCTGCTAACCTCCCTTGCCTTGGGTTACAGCAACAGACCGGAATAGAAGTCTTCGGGCTCTGTGGCAGCTACAAGGTTCATTCCAACAGTCCTCTCCTTCCTCTGTGCACTCTCTCACCTAGAGAGATATGCTCATAAGAAAAACCACCTATTCATCCAACCTCAAACACCCCTCTCGCCTAGAGAGAGTGTTTTAGAAATGGTCAAAGGCCATACGCAGTCCCGCACTGCGCAGCTGCAATTACCCACAGAAATATAAACACCGGCTTCCTCAAAACGGGTTCAGAAATGGAAAAATGGTCTCACGGTCATGGTTTCAGGATAGAGGCTTCACGCACCAGTTCCATTTTGGATAGAGGATGCACATGGATTCCCAGACACCACACAGGCTTTTCGGTTCAGAACAGGGGTGAATCTGGCTCTTTCAGAATCAATCACAGGCTTCTGGTTCAATATGGAGGTATACACAGGTTTTCTCAGAACCAAACACAGGCTTTTCAAATCATAGAGATGCACAAAGGTTCTCTGCAGAACTCGGGTCCGTCGAACTGCTCAGAGCCCGTAAACACTCAGGCCGTCTGATTGAATGAGTGCAGGGGGGCCCTTTCATAGCTCACCCTGGCTGTTTTATTCACATGCACCAGGGATAACACTTGTTTCCCTGGGAACTAAATGCATTCCACTAGCACGCATCCCTTCCTCATGGTTAAGAACTTAAGATAAAACATGAAATGCTCATGCCTTTTTGAAATAATATTAAAATATTATTCCCAATGATGAAGCCCACTAGGCTTAACACTTAGCCCCTTTTCCCACCTTCCAACCCCTAATCCCTTGCCTTCTCTGTGGAAGCTCAGTCTCCCTTCACTCATTCATCGTGGTCGGTCTATACCTGGAGGTGTTTCCAAATTTTTATTAATTTGTTCTGCGTGATTACATATACATCAGCAGGCTCCTGGCCTTCAACACTTAGGCTCCCTAGCCTAACAAACACATAAGCCACCAGCTTATAAAAACTTGGCTCACCAGCCTATAAAACATAATTACAATTCCTTTCAAAACATGATTTACAACAGGGCTCGGCCTTGGGGACACTACATCAAGCTAGATGAAAGGAAGAAGAAGAAGCCTTGGAGCAGAAGAAACAAGACTTAAAATATTTCATGACTAGAAGGATCGCACAATTGAATGAAGAACAAGAGAACAGATAGAATCTATTTGACAATAGAGACCCTGATGTCAAAGCTGGAGGAACATTAGAGGACTCCCAGAAGACTGAAGTACCTATCCTAGACAAAGAAAAGGTATTACCCCTGAATCCTAGGAATGAATATCAACAACGCACAGTGACTATGTTAAAAGAAGATAAGAATCATAATGGAAAATGAACTACGGAGACGAAGCTCACTGGAAAGAAGGCTAGGAAATAAAGTAAGAAGAGGGCTAAGTTGCAGAAGGTTTGAGAGGGAACGTCGCAGAAAGAAAATTTGCAGAATTGGAGATTCGACGAGATATCATAACAACGACATAGGACACTTCGCCATGATGGAGAAAGATAGTCGTTGGGGCCGATATATATGTTCAACTATCCCTCCAAATGGATCGAAAAACATTTATAGCTCGACACCATACCACAATACCATGCCATAACATATCGAACAAGAGTTAATGGAGGCTCATGACCATTTCAAGTGAACCGTTGCCAAGTTGCCTACTTATCCCATCGCTCCATGCACGAAGAACACTTTTGCTAACTGAGAATTCAAAGCCCGTCGACTAAGTGACTTGTCTACAGTGATCATTGCGCCCTTGATGTTATTCTAGTGCAGTGTCTAAGACCATCGTGACCCCGATAATTTTAATTCCGAGCAGGTATGTCCGATGATCTCACCGCAGTTGAAGAATCAATAACAAAAGTTCTCCTCAAATTGATGACAGAGAGAGTCATGTCGAAAAGAGGATTGTCTATAGGTATATAAGCATCGTCGATGAGAGGACTGTAGGCCTCTCTGTCCACTGCTCGAGCCGGTCCATCTCAGTCATCCAATGAGAAGTGAACTAAACATAGGGATGATCTCATGAATGCTAAGATGATTCCAAGCATTCTACCCACCTATGTGCCACCTCTGAGTGGTGAAATCAGTCGAGACAATGTGCCTAGAGAGTTTGAGTATGCTTTGGTCACTGCATACCTCCTGAAGGGATACGCGTAGTGCGCATAGACCAGGATAAGATCACAGTGTTGAAGTTTAGTGAATTCAACCTCAGCGACAGGAAGTATACAACATGCTTTCCCCGCACAAGTATCTGATGAGAATGAAGGGAAAGAACTCAAATATCATCCCCCATTCATGGACCATGAACCTCATGTAGTCCACACTGCTCAATGTGATGAATATTCATCACTTCAGAAGGAATCAAGAAGTGAATGCATGCATCAAGTTGTTGTTTTATTACTACTATGGCAGATATTTGTGGTTGAATCGCCACATCAAAGTGGATCCAACATTGATCAACTGGATCAAAGGGTTGAGCATGCAAGGCCCTGACCCACACGATTTCTACCCTAGAAAGACCGCAGATTATGCCCTGGAACAGAAGATCAAAGACACCTATGGAGACGTCGATAAGGGAACACGAGGCTACAAGGTATCTTCTATCCAGAGTGGCGTAGTGCACCTCACCTGTCAATTGATCGCAGGGAAGTTGGTGCGAAAGAATCGACCGACCCAAGTCACGGGGTTCGTAGTCGACCTCGCAAAGAAGTGCATAGAAGTACTTCAAATGAATTGGGTGAAGTACCTCGTAAACCAACTAGAAATGGACTATAGGGAAATGTAATACTAAGGATATGAGTTCCACTTCAGCTAGCTGCTCATCTTGATTTATTTTATTGCATGGGAGATGTCGGAAGGTGCGGCCTTCCCGGACATCGATCCCTTTGAACCATTGGCCGCAAAGTTCAGTACATTGTGGTACTCCAGTGACATGAACAAGCAGTGGAAATCAAATTCCATATTCCACACCTATTACAACCAGCTGAAGACTGTTATGCAGTCTGAGCCTCGTATAACCCCAAACACTCTCCATAGGTTCAGACCCTTGATAAAATTCATCACGGACCTTCATTTGATCTATATCACAGCGCACATTAATGAGCATAAAGAACAGTTGTAGTCATACTACAAACTAATGGAGGAAGACTTAGAAGAGATTAATAAGGAATGGTTGGTGAACCTCCTCATCCCAGCAGACCCCGCGAAGCTATTTGATATTGAAAATCTAGAAGCAATGTACGATACACCGAGACCGAGCAAGACCAAGAAAAATGAAGAAGCTTGAGATGTAAGCAGTACTTCGACGAAGACTTATTATATCTCACCTGAGTAGGGAGGTGATGGCGGAGAGATAGATGGCACATAAGTGGAACAGAAGAAAGGTGAGGTTACACTGCCTAGAGATGAGGAGGACCCCTTGAAGAAAAGGAAGGTTTCCCCTCTGAAACCTTCCTCAAGGAAGAAATCAAAAGCAACCAGGACTAAGTTTGAGACCACCCTCACCTCAAATGACTTCGACTTCATCATTGCAGCACTGAACGATGCTTCGCTGGAGATAACAGATAAGAAAGAAGCTAAGAAGGAGGAGGTATTCATTCGGATCAAGGTTGAACTTCAAGAAGTGTAGCAGGAACTACAATCTAGCCACACAGTTTCTACTATGCCTCTATCAACAGGAACACTAGAAATGGGAGATGAGCCATCTCAACTCCATCGGAGTGCTAATACAGTCGAATCTCACCTTCGATGATCATAGGAGGAGACATCGCAATCCACCCAGGCTTTGGTGCAAGCACAGGGAGACCTTCTAGAGCAGCACAGTACTGCAGAATGAGAGAAGTTTGCTCTTCAAGAGAAGTTCAATGAAGAAAAATCCCAACTGCATAAAGAAAAGGAACATTTTCTCACAGAGCAACTCAAAGTAAAGGAAATGGTTCACATAGCACTTCACTCTGTGGCAGTCATCGAAGTAAAGGCTGAAGAATGAGTTCCACAATAGGTGGCACAACTCAAAGAAGTAATCCAACAGCTCCAACAACACATAGCAGACTTGGATCTCTACACTGTGCCCCAGACCCCTCAAGATGTACAAGACCAAAGGGAAGAAACTGCCCATAGTGTAGTTGACGGATTAAAAGATCTTGGATCAGAATGCAAGAAACTGAGTAACTAGAGCACTGAGACATATGAAAACCTCAATGAAAACCCAGAGTTATAGACACTGGAGTTGCAACTCCAGGAAGCGAGGCAGCATGCAGATACACTACAGGCGCAACTGAAGGCCCTGTTGGTTGTAGAAAGAATGAATAGGTCTCAAGAACAATTCACAGCCCAATAAAATATCCATATGCTTCAAAGAAAAGTAATGGAATTCACTCAACGGCTTCAACCTGTGCAAGATAAGGCATGCATGTTGTTTACAGAGGTCAAGAGCCAAGGATCAGAGCTAGAATAGCTCATCATCACAACAGAATAGTGCATAGAAGGGCCAGTGAACGACACAGTGGTCTAGGAGTTCACTGAACAAGAGGCCACAACAAAGAAATAGGTCGAAGCAGTTTGATCCAAGCTCAAGGCGTTCGAGGCAGAATTTCTCAGACCAGAGTGACTCGGGACAAGTCACAGGTGAGTGTTGGGGGCATGTTGGCCCTTGACCAAGTTTTGGGAGTTTCTTGGTCATAGTGATCTATTTTAAGACTTTGAAAGCCTGTGGAAGGAGGAGCGCAAGACGAAATAGAGATCACAGGATCTCGGCCCCCTTTTGGGCCCCTTTTTGGGTTTTTGGGAATATGTAATGGGAATGGGTTGTCGGCCCATGGGTCTACCCATGCTTAGGCCCATTTTGTAAGTATAAATAGATGTATAAGAAATGTAAAGATATATATATATATATATATATATATATGAGATCGACATTTATGTGATGTATGATACATGCAAGAAGGGTTTTGGAAGTGCTTTTGTGCCTGTGTGAGACTTGCAGAGCTAAGTGAAAGTCATTGTAAGAAGTTGTGGATGGATTTGTGCTATAACACAAGGAAGAAGGATATAGCGAGCTTCACAGATCTTCTGTCCTGTGCGATGTAATGGTTTTTGGGATCTGTGTTTGTTACTAATTGACTGAAGACAATAAAGAAGAAGAGTTGGTGGACATAGCCCCAGGGTGGGGGTGAACCACACAAACACTTTGTTATGTGCTATGTTCTTTGTCTTGATGTGTTCACCTATTATTTTCTAAGTTCTTTGATACAATTAGGTAGGTTTTCTTATGCTCAGTGATAATGATGTGTAGGATGATTAGATCGGATATATATGAACATGGTTAGCGCTTAATCTACCAGATCTGACCTATTTACTTATGATAAGTTCTTAAATACATTAGATCTGTGTTAATGATGCACAGTTCTATCTTATAAGAGAAATGGTTATTGATTGTATATTGAGGAACTGACGATGCTAAGTTCTTTACTAAGTAGTACAATCATATATCTGTGTCCCACCTAAGGTTGCAAACACTTGAGTTCTGCAACCACCCCTGCCTCTACCTCGGGTGAGACTTCATCTTCTTCACAGGTGTTGCCGAAAGGGCTGGTAGTTAGGGTTTTGTTGGTGCGTTGTTGTAGCATTGAACCCTGGGTCTGCCCCTATGCCAACATACCCCCTTACCTCACCCTACGTCACTCATCTACCCTCGACACCTACATTTTTCCCCTCCCCCTAACTACCCACTCCTACACTCTCGTTCAGTCTCCCATTTAAATCTTATACCTTAACCTTTTTTAAAATTATTTAAATTCCTAACCAATAACATTGTTCCACATGGAAACCTATGAAGTGATGACAAGTGGTATCCTACACTCTCGTTCACTCTCCCATTTAAACCTTATACCTTAACCTTTTTTTTTAATTATTTATATTCCTAACCAATAACATTGTTCCACATGGAAACTTATAAAAAGATGACAAGTGGTAGCATATGAATAGTGACACATGGAAACTCATGGAGGGAGACACTTAGTATCTTTCTATAATTTATTGGGTTTGCGGGGGTGGACCCACTCATCACCCCCCAACATTACCCACCCCTTCCATACTTATTTTATTTCATAACTTAGCAGGTTGGCGAACTCACACTTACCCTTCCTCCTCACTTCCCTCACTCCACTCATACTCCCATTATTCCCCCCTCACACTTAGTTTAATTTCTTTAATAGTTGGGTTGGCCGACTCATTTATTAACAGGTTGCAGAACTCATTCCATACACCCTCACATCCCTCATGCCCCGAACCCAACAACCCCTAATTCCTCTCCCTACAAACTACCCTGTTACCTCACCCTACATCACTCATCTACCCTGGACAACTATATTTCCCCCCTCCCCCTAACTACCCATTCCTACACTCTTGTTCACTCTCCCATTTAAACCTTATACCTTAACCTTTTTTAAAATTATTTAAATTCCTAACCAATAGCATTGTTCCACATGGAAACCTATGAAGAGACTAAAAGTGGTAGCATATGGATAGTGACACATGGCATCTCAGGAGGGAGACACATGGCGTATTCTTAACCTTTCACTCTCCCATTTAAACCTTATTCCTTAATTTTTTTTTAAATTGTTTAAATTCCTAACCAATAACATTGTTCCACATAGAAACCTACGAAGCGATGAAAAGTGGTAGCATATGAATAGTGACACATGTCAACTCATGGAGGGAGACATGTGGTGTATTCTTAATGGTGCCACATGGCACACTATTATTGGATGACACATGGCATGATCTTATTTGTGACATGTGGAAGTTTACCATTGGTAACACATGGCAACATTTAAACCTTATACCTTAACCTTTTTTTAAAATTATTTAAATTCCTAACCAATAACATTGTTCCACATGGAAACCTATGAAGAGATGAAAAATGGTATCATATGAATAGTGACACATGTTAGCTCATGGAGGGAGACACATGGCATATTCGTATTGGTGGTAAGTGGCACATTATTATTGGATGGCACATGGCATGATCTGGTGACATGTGGAAGTTTACCATTGGTGACACATGGTGACATTTTGGCATGATCTTATAGGTGACATGTGGAAGTTTACCCTTGGTGACAGATGGCGACATTTGGTTGGATGAATCATCATGATGACTGGGAATGATTGTGGCATACTATTATTGGATGACACATGGCATGATCTTATTGGTGACATGTGGAAGTTTACCATTGGTGACACATGACAACATTTGGCATGATCTTATTGGTGACATGTGGAAGTTTACCATTGGTGACACATGGTGACATTTGGTTGGATGACTCATCACGATGACTAGGCATGGGCATGGTTAGAGGTTGACATTTGGTCAAAATTTTAATTATTAATTAATTTCTTAAGAGAAGTTCGAATGCTTAAGTCTCCATGCTCTCCACTTGACTCACATCTTAACCATAAAGGATTTTTTAATATATACATTTAAGATATCCAAATTCCCATGCATGTGGGATAATATTTTAAACCAAAAGGTTTAATTTCTAATGGAAAAGTATAAAATTAAATCCAAGGGATGAGATTGCCCCAAGACATTTGATCGATGGTGGTTGAGTCATGAACTTATGAAGACCATAACTTGAGCTCCAGGTGACAGAATTAGGTAAACTTTATATTATTGGAAAGGTATTTCGATGAAGAAAATTATGGTATAGGCATAAATATTTAAAAATGGATTAATTATTCCTAGAAATTAAAAGAAATTTTCGATTCTTTTCTAATGAGTCTGCTTGACAACTTAACTTCACGAGGTCATATCTTGAGATTCGGGAGTCAGATTTGGAAACATTTTATATAGTTGTAAATATAACATGATGTATATCACATATGAAATAATTTCCATGTCTTAAAGGTTTATTATCACTTCCATAAATATAAAACACAATCCTTCTCTTTTAAAGAGAAATTAATTAAATTATGAAAATAAAAGTTTTTAATTAAACTTTTGTTAAAAACAAAAAGGGACCCATTTGAAACATGGGCATATTAATGGTATAAGTTTATTAATGAGGAATTGTGAATTAATTAAAGATAATACTTCAAGAATAAAAGTGCACAAGAAATTCAAAAAAGGAAAAACCCTACTTCTCAAGTACTTAGAAAATATAATTTTAAAAAGAGAAGAAGTGCTTCATCAAGGGTTCAAGAATCAGAATTATCAAAGGGGAAAGGGAAAAATATCAAAAGAAGAAGAAGGTACAACCATGAATATACATCCAATATTTTGATCAGAAAATATATCTCCATCGTCTCCACTCTTTCTCTCCTTTTACAACATTTCTCATAGCTTTATGCTTGAATCTATGAATTGGGCACAAGGATGAGTTCTTCAGTGTTTTTTTTGTATTCTTCAAAAGGATTTTCTTATATGATCATGGATTATTTACAGTCATATACATGATTTTAAGATATTTTGTAATGAAGAACATATTTCATGAATAAAACTCCACAAAAAATTACTTCGGGATTGATTTCGATTGTATCTTGTAACTTTGAGTATTAAGTATGAGATATTTGAAATTGATCTATCAAAATATCTTTTGATCTTAATAGTAATTGTTATCCACAATTTTGGTCATCGTGATGATGTTATGATGATGTCATGATGATAGAAAAATCAAGCTCTTCAATAAGAATACTTTCCTGAGAAAAGTTGCAACTGTCTGCTTCCAGAAACTATATTTTTCAAAGAGTTCGCAGGCTGCCTATATACTTGCCTACGAGAATGTCTGATTCTCGCAAGCTGCCTTAAGCTAGGGTGCGAATAGTTCGCACTATAACAAAGGCTAGGGTGCGAACATCTTCTTAAAGGGAAAAAGATGAAGATTCTCGAGCCTTCTAGAAGAGAATCTTCGAGAAGAATGAGTTGGATAACGAATGGTTGTTCAAGTAATGGCATTCCAGATATCTTGGGATCATTTTCTATCCAAGTAACTAAGTTATCTTCTCCTATATATTGAGGAGATTTCTCATGGAAAAAGTTACAAGCAAGCTAGCAAGAGATTGATTGGAGAATTGTTGGAAGCCTGTATGAAGGACTAATGCTACAACAACTAGAGACTATAGCAAGGTCATCACAAGTAGTTGATTTTCTTCATGCATGAGCAAGTGTGTGTGTCAGAGCTAGGAGCCATCGAAAGGAGACCTACGACATCAAGGCTCAAGTTGTAAGTTTCACTTTCAATTAATTCAATACAGTAATATGTCCCTTTCCCATAAAGATGATGTCACTTTATTACATAATTCCTTGATCATATGTATAGACTAGATATTGAATATATTAATCTGCCTTCTCTTCGATTGGTTTGTGTTGTTGTGATCTGAACGGTGCAAGAGCATTGGAGCGAAGCTTGGAACAACAGAGACCTAAGGAAAGCGTTCATAAGGTATGTCCATAATCCTTATCTCCTAGTTCATTCAATAGGATAGATCTAGGGAAAGGGTAGTATTCTGTCCTGTTTTGTTCTAGATCCAGGTGGATCTAGGGAGATCGGTTCGTGTTCGCACTTACGGATTAATCCAGAAACAGTAATACTCTTTAAAATTCTTTGAGATGATCAAATAATTCTCTCCTACTTCTTGTGAAGAAGATATGCATGCATTTATATGTGACTAAGAAGACTATGTATGTGATGTTGATCACAAAGAAATTCGGATGTTGATCACAAAGAAATTATGATGTTGAATCCCTCCTTCAATAATTTATTATTTTAAAGATATTTCTTGTTGCACATAAATATCAAATCAGTTTATTGAAGAAACATTTTATTGAATAAATTCAAGAAATAAATATCTAGGGTTTGTTGCCTAAGCATTGTCCTAATCCAAGCTAATCAAGATATATTTTTTAGCCAAAGAGGAGTAATGCCTCTATAAGAATGTAGGGGGATTCATATCGTTGCGATATTTTCGTTTTGGTCATGATAGATTCAAGCATCAACATTTTTTTTGACCATATGAGGGAACCATTTGTTTTCAATATATTTGAGGGCCTGCTTCAGATTTGATCAAGAAACCAAAATCTCCATGGTTCAAGGATTTGAAACGAAAATTCAAAAAGACTGTTGCTTTTTCTAGTGGGAAGGGATTTATAAAAGGTTTATGTTGCACCTGTTTTATAACCTCAAAAATACCCAAGAAGCAAAAAAAAAATCGACAGAATGGACTCCCTAGAAACTCCATTGGAAAGACTCAAAGTTTTCAAAAAGATGTATATTTTGAATCCAATGAAGAACTTCATTCATGTCATGATTCTCCTTTATTGTCTTCACCAAGCCTATCATTGGTTTCAAGAGACTAAATAATCAAAGAATTATTCAAAGAAGGAGGCAATTTCATAAAGCCCCATTAAATCTACCAAAAGTAGATTTTCAAATATCTGATATTTATATTGAAACATTTCCTACATTCTTTGGGGATACTTCAGAATATGCAGAGCAACAATTGTTTAATTTCAAAAGTATATGTCATGATTTCAACCTCACCAAGGAAAATGTTACATGTAGATTATTTTTACAAACTACGGGAGGGAATGTTATTGAATGGTACACCTCATTAATACCTAAATTCATTACCAGTTCAGATGTGTTAGAAAAATCATTTTCATAAAATGTCATCGCAAGAGTGCATTCATATGTTTTTGTTCATGGTTTTAATGCCATTTCCCATCCACCCTCTTCCATATGGATGCAAGATAATTAAGTCACCAATTTTGAAGAATAATTTAATGAAATATTGGATCAATTTTCTAGTTCAAGTCATGTTGTTGAAGATGAAGATAAAAATTCCAATTTACAAGAAGAAAATTTCATCCTCCTATATAGTCCATATGGATATATTTCAAGCAACAAATTTGAGAATGAAATCGAGGAACCACCATCAAATGCACAAGAATATTTTAGACTTGCAATAGATGATGAAAATCCTCCAGAGCACTTGCAACATGAAAAAATCGCGAAAGACATGAATCTTGAGAAGAATGATGAGTAAGATGGCCATTACATGAATAAAGAGTCTTTTCAAGACATTGTTAATGGATCAAGAACCTTGGAAATGGTTGGAGATAAGAAAAAAGATGAAAGAATGTTAAAATTGAATACTCTTAATCCAATCAAATAAAATAGTGTTCTTGAGTAGCCAATAATTGATTTCATTGAATTATGGTTCAAGAGCATTGTGCGCCAAACAATGCAATCATATTTTCAGCACACCAAGTTTAGTTTTTCCCTAGTGGACATTGAGAGTGCCCCTGACTCATTGGTAAAAGCCCAAATATGTTCAACGGTTTTGGATATCATTTCATAGATGAGTTGGATGCTTGAATGTCTCCATTGGAAATCTACTTATACCTAAGGTGAAGGTCCCCATTTTTCTTCCAAGTAAGATAGGGTAGTTAGATCATGTATGTACATATTTTTTTTCTTCAGTTCAAGTTTTTCACAACATGGAAGTCGTTATATTGAAATTTGAATATAACTCCATGAAAATGGAAGAATTACAAGAATTCATTTTGAATATGAATCCATAACCCAATGGAGAAGGAAGTTGGTTTTCAGATTCTAGGTTCTCAGTAATGCACAGGGGGTCACTGTCCTGTAGTTGGAGCCATTTGTTGACCAAAAATTGGTCGTATATATTTTCCCTCTCCTAGAATAAGAAAAAACTTATATGAAAATAAGAAAAAATTTCAAATATTATAAGTCCATGTTGTATCCCTCAGCATCACTTCACCATTCATTTTTCGGATAAAAAAATTGAGTTTGTATGCTCAATATATCCAATTTTTTGTTCAACCGCCTAAAACACATGTCTTCAATATGGAACAAAGTTAATTACATTTAAATTTTTGAGCCCTATACACTTGGTTTCATATTTAATTCTCTATCCCAAAAACCTTGGTTTCTTATTTAATTCTCGGGCCCAAGACCCTTCTTCTTGTTGTGGGTTCAAAACCCATAAAAATATTTTATTACATTACTCACGAGCATAATACTCTTCACACTCACTCCTTACTCATTATCCCTCCACACATTTATTTAACACTCACTCCTTACACTTAACACTTAGTATATTTCTATAGTTTATCACGTTCATAGGGGCATACCTACTCATTACCGCCCCCTTCCCCCTCCCCTCACATTACCCACCCCTTCCATACTTATTTTATTTCATAACTTAGCAGGTTGGAGGAATCACACTTACCCTTTCCCCCTCACTTCCCTCACTCCCCAACCCAACACTCCAATCATTCTCCCCTTATTCCCCCATTCACACTTAGTTTAATTTCATTAATTGTCAGGTTGGCACACTCATTTATTAACAAGTTGGAATACTCATTCCCTACCCCCTCACATCCATCACCCCTACCAACCCATGAAACCAACAACCCCTAACTATTCTCCCTACAAAATACCCCTCCTTACCTCACCCTACACCACTCATCTACCCCCGACACCTACATTTTTCCCCTCCCCCTAACTACCCACTCCTACGCTCTTATTCACTCTCCCATTTAAGCCTTATACCTTAACCTTTTTTTTAATTATTTAAACTCCTAACCAATAACATTATTCTGCATGGAAACCTATGAAGAGATGACAAGTAGAAACATATGCATAGTGACACATGGAAACTCATGGAGGTCGACACGTGGTGTATTCTTATTGGTGGTATATTAATAGTGACACATGGCAGCTCATGGAGGGAGATATGTGGTGTATTCTTATTTGTGACATGTGGCACACTATTATTGGATGACACATGGCATGATCTTATTGGTGACATGTGGCATCTTACCTTGATTACACATGGTGGAATTTGGTTGGATGACTCATCACGATGACTAGGCATGGTTAGAGGTTGACTTTTGGTCAAAATTTTAAAACTCAAAATTTTAATTATTAATTAATTTCATAAGTGAAGGTTGAATGCTTATGTCTTCATAATTTCCACTTGAATCACATGTAAAGAATAAAGGAATTTTTAATATATACATTTAAGATATCCACACTCCCTTACATGTGGGATAATATTTTAAACCAAAAGTTTGAATTTCTTATATAAAAGTATAAAATTAAATCCAAGAGATGAGATTGCCCCAATACATTTGATCGATGGTGGTTAAGTCATGAATTTCTGAAGACCATAACTTCAGATACGAGAGACATAATCAATTAAACATTATATCATTGGAAAGGTATTTCAATGAAGAACATGATGGTACAGTTTTCAAGAGTTCAAAATGGCTGAATTCTTCCCATAAATTAAAATAACATTCCAATTATTTTCGGATGGGTCTACTTAACAGCTTAACTTCACGAGGTCATATCTTGAGAACAAGTAGTTAGATTGGGAAAAACTTTATATATTTGGAAATATAATATGATGAAGATATCATATGAAGTGTCACTTCCATAAATTTAAAACACATTCCTCCTCTTTTAAAGAGAAATTAATTAAACTTTCAAAATAAAAGTTTTAATTAAACTTTTATTAAAAACGAAAAGGGACCCATTTAAAAGATGGGGATAGTAATGGTATACATTTATTAATGAGTAATTAATGATAAAATAATTAAATAAAATACTTCAAGAAGAAAATTTCACAGGAAATTTGAAAAAGGAAAAACCTTAACTACTCAAGTAGTTAGAAAATCTAATTTTAAAAAGAGAAGAAGTGTTTCATCAAGGGTTCAAAAATTAGAATTATGAAAGGGAAAAAGTAACAAGATCATAAGAAAAATAAGGTACAACCATGAATATACATCCAAGCTTCTGATCAAAGAAAATGTATCTCCATCTTCTCCACTCTTTCTCTTCTTCTACAACATTTATGATAGCTTTAAGCTTCAATCTATGAATCGGGCACAAGGCTGAGGTCTTGAGTGTTTTTATTGTATTCTTCAAAATAATTTTCTTATATGGTTATGGAGTATTTACAAACATATACATGAATGTCAAATATTTTGTAATGAAGAACATCTTTCATGAATAAAACTTCACAGAGAATTACTTCGGGGTTGATTTCGATTGTATCTTGTAAGTTTGAGTCTTAAGTATGAGATATTTGAAATTGGTGTATCAAATTATCTTTTGATATTGATATTAATACTCTTTTAAAATTATTTGAGATGATCAAATCATTATCTCCTACTTCTCATGAAGAATATATGGATTCATTTATATGTGATTAAGAAGATTGTGTATGTGATGTTGATCACAAAGAAATTTTGATGTTGAAGCCCTCCTTCAATATTTTCTTATTTTTTAAAGAGATTTATTGTTGCACATAAAGATCATATCAGGTTATTGAAGAACCATTTTAGGTTATTAAGTTTATTAATGAGGAATTAATTAATTCCTAACTACTCAAGTAGTTAGAAAATCTAGTTTTAAAAAGAGAAGAAGTGCTTCATCAAGGGTTCAAGAATCAAAATTATCAGAGGGACAGGGGGAAAAGAACAAAAGAAGAAGAAGGTACAAACATGAATATACATCCAAGCTTCATATCGCAGAAAATAGATCTCTATCTTCTCAACTCTTTCTCTTATTCTACACCATTTCTCATAGCTTTATGCTTGAATCTATGAATTGGGAACACCACTAAGTTGGTGAGTGTTCTTCTTGTATTATTCAAAATAATTTCCTTATATGATCATGGAGTATTTATGTGCATATACATGCTTGTCAAATATTTTGTATTTAATAACATCTTTCATGAATAAAACTCCACAAAGAATTACTTCGGGGTTGATTTCAATTATAGATTGTAACTTTGAGTCTTAAGTATGAGATATTTGAAATTGATCCATCAAATTCTCTTTTGATCTTAATAGTAATACTCTTTTAAAATTCTTTGAGATGATCAAATAATTCTCCCCCACTTCTCGTGAAGAATATATTGATGAATTTATATGTGATTAAGAAGACTGTGTATGTGATGTTGATCACAAAGAAATTCTAATGTTGATGTTGTCCTTCAATATTTTCTTATCTTAAAGATATTTTTTGTTGCACATAAAGATCAGATCAGGTTATTGAATAAATCCAAGCAATAAATATATAGAGTTTGTTTCCTAAGGATTATCCTAATCCAAGATAATCAATATATATCTTTTATCCACAGAGGAGTACCACCTCTATAAAAATGTAGGGGGATTTGTATCCTCATAAGATTGTCATTTCGGTCTTGACAGATTCAAACATCAACATTTTTGGTGACAATACTGTGGAACCATTTCTTTTCAATATATTTGAGGCCCTACTTCATATTTAATCGAGAAACCAGAATCTCCATGGTTCAAGGCTTCGAAACAAAAATTCAAAAAGACTACTACTTGTTCTAGATGGAAGTGATTTATAAAAGGATTATTCAAAGATGTTGCACCTATTTTATAACTTCAAAAATACCCAATAAGAATAAAACATTTGAGAGAATGAAATCCTTGGAAACTCCATTGGAACGACTCAAAATTTTCAAAAAGATGTATATTTTGACTCCTATGAATAACTTCATTCATGTGATGATTATCCTTTATCATCTTCACCAAACCTATAAATGGTTTCAAGAGAATCAACAAAGTAAATAATTATTCAAAGGAGGAGGAAATTTCGTAAAACCCCATTAAATCTACCAGAAGTAGATTTTCAAATTTATAATATTTATATTAAAACATTTCATATATTCTTTGGGCATACTTCAGAACATTCATAGCAACATTTGTTTAATTTCAAAAGTATATGTCATGATTTCAACCTCACTAAGGACAATGTTACATGTAGATTATTTTTACAAACTCTACGAGGGGATTGTCTTTAATGATATAACTCATTAATGCCTAACTCCATTACCAATTGGGATGTGTTAGAAAATTCATTTGCAAAAAATTTCATTCGAAGACTCAAGAGTGCATTCATATGTTTTTGTTGATGCTTTTAATGTTGCTTCCCATCCACCCTCTCCCATATGGATGCAAGATAATGAAGTGACACAATTTCAAGAATAATTTAATGAAATATTGGATGAATTTTCTAATTCAAGTCATGTTGTTGAAGATGAAGATAAAAATTCCAATTTACAAGAAGAAAATGACATCCTCCTATATACTCCATATGGAGATACTTCGAGCAACAAATTTGAGAATGAAAATACTCAAGAGCACTTGCAACAAGAAAAATTGGTGAAATACATGAATCTTGAGAAGAGTGATGAGTAAGATGGTCATTACATGAAGGAAGAGTCTTCTCAAGACACTATTGATGAATCAAGAACCTTGGAAATGGTTATAGATAAGGAGAAATATGAAAGAATGTTAAAATTAAAAAATATTAATACGATCAAATAAAATAGTGTTCTTGAGCAACCAAGAGTTGAATTCATTGAATTATGGTTCCAAATCATTGTGGGCCAAACAATGCAATCAGATTTTCATCACAACAGGTTCATTTTTTCTGTAGTGGACATTAAGAGTGCCCCTGACTCATTGGTACAAGCCCCAATATGTTCAACAGTTTTGGAGCTCATTTCGTAGATGAGTTGGATGCTTGAATGGATCCATTGGAAACCTACTTATACCTAAGGTCCCCCTTTTTCTTCCAAGTAATATACATGCTTTGTGCATATTGTGAGAAGATTGCAAGGCTAAGTGGAAGTGATTGTAAGAAACTGTGTAAAGGCTTTGTGTTGTGATCTAGCTTGGGGAAGGAGGATCTAACAGAGTGTGCACAACCCTTGACTAATTTTTGAGGATCCTAGGTCATGTTTGACCTATTTTGGGACTTCGACAGGATGTCGAAGTCAGAGCACAAGTCGAAGCATAGATCGCAAGATCTTGGCCCCTTGTTTAGGGATTTTCAGGTTTTGGGCTTATGTAACGGGTATGGGGATGTCGAACCATGGGTTTACCCATGTTTAGGCCCACTTTGTAATGTATAAATAGATGTCTAGGTGATGTAACAAGGGGGTGTGATGGATGATGTAGAAATTTGTGTGATGATATGCTAAGTGAAAGTGGTAGGTGTACATGCTTTGTGTGTATTGTGAGAAGATTGCAAGGCTAAGTGCAAGTGACTATAAGAAACTATGTAAAGTCTTTGTGTTGTGATCTAGCTCAGGGAAGGATGATCTAGCGGATTGCCTGTAGATCTCCTGTCCTATCCAGAGTATGATCTCATGGCCCTGTGCATGTAGAATATTGGCAGAAGATAATAAAAGATAAGAATAATTGGTGGACGTAGCCCCACGATGGGGGTGAGCCATGTATATCCTATGTTGTTATGCTTTGTGTGATGTATTGATGTGTTTATGTGTTTATGTGTTTACATTATTAGTGCTTTGGCATAGATGAATGATAGATACATATGTTGATGCTTTGTTCTTAATAATATGAATGAATGTTATATCTAATCTATGTGAATGTTCTTAGTACTTGAATATACTAGATTTGGGTGAATACTGTGTTGGTCTCTTGTTAGGATTTATATGCATTGTGAATTAAGGATGAATAATAATGATGTATAACTGCTAAGTGCTCTGTTAAGGTGTTACAATCACAGATTTGTGTCCCATATAAGGTTGCAGACACTGGAGTCCTGCAACCACCCCTGCCTCTACCTTGGGTGATACTGCCTCTGCTTCACAGGTGTTGTTGAAAGGGCTGGTAGTTAGGGTTTTGTTGGTGTGTTGTTGAAGCATTTAACCCTGGGTCTTCCCCTGTGCCAAAAAGGATCTCATGAATGTATAAGTACCATAAACAGAAGGAACATGCACAACAAAAGGGATAGATCTTGCATCTGTCCCATACACACAACCTATAAATATGAAGCGGGACAACATTAGGATAACTGAGAATTCTAAGTTTGAGCAGATAGGAGATTATTGGAACGATGAGACAATTGAGAAGGTTGCGATATTATTGCAATAATATCAAGATTTATTTCAAAACACATTCTCATAGATGAAGGGGATATTCAGGGACTCAGGTGAGATGAGATCCCACTCAAACCTAGAGCTAATCCTGTACGAAAAAGACCTTATAGGTTGAGCCCAAGGTACAAGGAGAAGGTCAAGGATGAGATAGATAAGATGATATATGCAAGAATCATTGAACCAATAGAAGAATCTAAGTGGATTATCCCAATGGTGGTGCAAGATAAGAAGGCCAGAGGAATTATGATATGCGTAGATCTAAGGAAATTAAATGACACATTCTTACATGACCTGTTTCCAACACCATTCATGAATGAAGTACTGGAGAATGTAGTAGGTCAATAAAATTATTCCTTTACATATGGATTATATGGGTACCATCAAATAAGAATTGTGTAGGATTATAGACACAAAACCATGTTTGTGATGAAGTGGGGCAGTTATCACTACATGGTGATGCCATTTGGATTGAAGAATGCCCCTGTGATGTTTTCTAGGGTATTAGTGGCAGCATTCAAAGATTTCATCCATAAATTTTTAGAAATTTACTTAGATGACTGGATGGTGTTCAGTTTACTACATGATCATATAAAAGTTCTTTGTCTCATGTTATATCGATGTAGAAAGTGTCATATCTCACTGAATTTAAAGAAGTGTATATTTTGTGCATTGTTTGGAATTCTACTAGGACATGTCGTATGCAAAGAAGGACTATTGGTTGATCCAACCAAGTTTGCAGTAATTATGGATTTGGAGCCTCTGACATTAGTTAGAAAGCTGAGAGAAACTTTGGGTCATATAGGTTATTACAAGAAGTTTATCAAAGGATATGCACAAATTAAGGCACCCATGGAAACATTATTCAAGAAGGAAGCCAAGTTCCAATGGAATGAGGACTTCCAGAAGTGGCTAGACACGTTGAAATAGAGACTAGTAACCGCACCCATTTTGATCTTTCTGGAGTAGAAGAAAGCATTCCATGTACATGTAAATGCATTGTCCATAGTGTTGGGCGCAATGTTGTCACAACCATGAGAGGGGGACATTGATCATCCAATTGTGTCTACAAGTAGGAAGTTGTTTATATATGAGAAGAATTATAACACTATAGAATGGGAAGGATTAGCAATGATCTATGCGCTACATAAGTTCAGGCACTACTTACTGGGGTCCCACTTCAAGATGTATACAAACCATTATGCACTAAAGTAATTACTCAATAAGTCGATATTAAGAGGACTAATATGCATATGGTTGCTATTATTTCAAGAATATGACTTTTAGGTCATAGTGAAACCAGGGAAGGTGAACGCAGGACGAGATCATTTCTCACGTATATTGACAGGAGAGGATGTAGGTAATTTAGATGATAATTTTCCAGAGGCACAATTATTTGCAATAAGGATTATGGATGATTACTTCGGGGAGATTGTGGATTTTCTAAGTATAGGTATGGCTATCTCTGAACTGAAAGTTGCACAAAAGAAACAACTGGTAGTGAAAGAAAAAAATTATTAGTTGATTATAGGGAACTTGTATAAACTACAGGAAGATGGAGTAGTGAGGTGTTATGTATTGTAACATGAAAGGCCTATTATACTAGAGGAAGCACATGATGGGATTGTTGAAGGATATTATGTAGGAAAATCATGGCACACAATATTTTATGCATAGGGATTTGGTGGCCTACACTGCACAAAGATGCGAAGGAGTTTTGTTAGTCATGTGACGTATCTCAAAGAGTGGGAAAACTGTATAGGCAAGATGAAATTCCATTAAATCCACAAGTTGTGTTTCAAGTATTCGATAAGTGGGCCATTGAATTTGTAGGACCAATCAATCTACAAGCAAGGAAATCAGGGGAAAGATACATCATCACTGTGACATATTACTTGACCAGATGGGCAAACGAAACACCAATTACTAATTGTACTGCATACAATACTGTGCGGTTTCTATTCAATAATGTAGTCACATAGTTTGGATGTCTATGTATGTTACTTAGTGATCAAGGTATGCACTTTCTGAACAAAAGAATTACATCCTTAATGGAAGAGTTTCATATTCATCATCGAAAGAGTACACCATATCACCTGCAATCCAATGGCACAGTGGAATATTTTAATAATATCTTGGAGAATGCCTTGACAAAGATATACAATGTATGGAGATATGATTCAGACTTGCGCATACCTGCAGTACTATGGGCATATAGAACCACAAGTAAGAAGTTGATAGGGCATACACTTTCTGTTTGGTCTATGGATAGGAAGTAGTGATGCTGATGGAATTCATTCTACTTAGCCTTTGCATTGCAGAAATCATTATGCTCTTGGATAATTATGCAATAGAGGAGAGTCTGGTGTAGTTAGTTCATCTTGAGGAGGGACGATTTATTACATGATTCCATCAGCAGGTTCAGAAAGCCAAAGAGAAGTCCTGGCATGGTCGACACATTAAAACCAAGAAATTTCAAGTCAGTGATTTGGTACTACTCTATTACAGCAAGTATATGCAACATCTAGGGAAGTTTCTCATTCATTGGTTAGGTCCCTATGTAATCTAACAGATAACCAACACGGGTGTTGTGCGATTAGAAACCTTCCAAGGAACAAGTCCAGAAGGAATGGTGAACAAAAGTTGGCTGAAACTATATAGAGACAATCGATAGTTTGCACAGTAATATGGGTTGCGCTAGAACCCCTATATTATAGTAAGTGTACCATAATAGTAAGACAAACAAGAAAAACCAAATAAAAAGTAGAAAAGGGAAAGAAAAGAAATAAAAGGTAGTGATAGGAACAATAAAAAGTGTGTTTGAAATACCAACGTATCAGAACTTGCGTAGTTGAGCTAGTCATCACACACGATGATAACATTGCACCAAGTTCAAAGATAAGACACAGACGATCTTGAATGTGAAGTATACAATTGGATGAGACAAGAATCACTGTGAAGGTTTGCAAATACAAGAGCGTTAAAAAAAGTCTGGCAGGGAAACAAAATTTAGTCGGCCAACGTGATAGGTCATTAAAGAGTCGTATAATCCTTAATTAGGAAAATCCACCAGAAATATCAAATGGATCAATGGTACAAAAGGAGAATCATAAGAAAAATTTTTCAATTAAGGAGGATTTAGTTATCCAGTCACCAACTTCAATGCCGGATTGGAAAAGGAAGTTAAAGAGGGATACAACATGTCTACTTGGAACGAACACACAAAACACCAAGAGGGATTGAAATTATAAGTCATTGTTGCATGCAAAGAAAGAGCGAACAAAGATGAGTTACCTAAGCCAAGTTACAGTGACCTACACATACACACAATGCTCTTCCACCAGTCTAACATCTAGAGAGAATGGCACCACCGAGAATGGGAGGATCATCTGTAGCACCAAAGAATAAATCAAAGTAACCAGTATATGTGGAGGTCGAGGAGGTAGATGGAATTTCGGCCCCGATGTCACCTGCAATTTTTCACAAAGATTATTTACCTCCAAAGAAAGAAAAAACACCCCTAATAATAGTACCAGTGAACTCCAAGTACCCACTACCAATTGCACCAGTCTTGAAGGGCATCAACAGCGATGAAGACATGATTGAAGGAGTGGCCAACTTGAAATTTATGGACCATGATATCACTGAGATGTAGAAATTCCCTTAGTTGGCCAGGGATCAATACTTATGCACGAAGACCGTGCATGAAGACCGACCCCAACACAGGAGAAAAGCGAGTGGAACCACAAGAATGGGAATTGAGCTTGGAGAAAGATGGGATACTCAATTTATTTGAAATTGCACATTTCAAACGAAGTAAATAAATCAATGCTTGTGTCAAATTATTACTCAGTTGCGTTCATGGGGGAACACTCTAGTTAGATCCCCCTATCTCCATTGATATTTTACTAATTTCACGTACCATAGGGTTGAGAAAATCATGCGAAGAGAAGTCCTTACTATTCCAGAAAATGGGAGAGTGATCCTTCTCCAAGGCCATGAAATAAATGTATGACATATTTAGAGGCAAAATGGGTCTAGATGTGAAGAGAACCAGTGACAAAGAAGTCAGTTTTACTACATATTTTTTGGCCTACAAACTACTGGGAAAATTTCAGAGAGACGAGGTATTATCGAAAGTCATCTAAGCTATAGATAAATGCAAGGAAGGAATTCATATGAACTGGGTGAAATTTATTGTTAATCAATTTTTGCAGGATTGTATAGAGGCTCGAGAGAAGGGTGCGTAATTTCACTATGCATGGTTACTTGTTCTCAATGTGTTGGTTGGGTGGAAGGATCCTGCATTTTACTAGCACATGTGTGCTTCAGGTCACAACCCTTTGGATGCTCAGTATTCCAACTTATGAAACACAACCATTAAGAGGCAATAGACTGATAACTCATTATGAAGGTAGTAGAGAGTACATTCCACATTTCAGAGGAAGAAGTCATTGCATACATGGATGTCACGTGATTTAGAGTTAGCATGCACCATATATATGTGCAAGCCAAAAAGGATCCTGCGTGATAATAGTTTCCAATCAGTTATTGGTTGACAATCAAAAGCATGTAGTTACTTATCGATGACTAGGAGAATGACTGGAAGAATTTGGTTGACAAGTCAAGGCCCTTAGAAGTGGATGGAGACCACCACAAAAGTGAGGATGAAGGGGATTGTAAAAATGGCACAGACAAGAACCCTAGCCAATCTAGAGTCCCTGAAGTGGGACTCAAAATAAAATACAAGGAACTATAACAAATAGTAGGGGCATGAAAGAAAGCTAAGGCACAGTAGCAGGCCTCATTTTATATTTTGACCAATGATGATATGGATCATATTGGGTACCTGATCTGCAATTCCACCAAAGAAATTTGGGAGGAATCTATAACAAAGAACGAGGACCAACAACAGAAGGTCTAGGATCAGTTGGGACTCCTTCAACAATTATTAGAAACAATAAGCTTCGGGAAAGACCACAGGTCAGGGGATGGACCATCTACCAGACCAAGGAGAGAGATGGCCAATGCACAAACAACCCTAACATAACCCTTAGGGGAACATAAAACTATATAGCTTGAGGTAGTTGTTCTTGAGTTGCCGACAGGCGAATTGTAGGAGCATATTACGACATTGGGCCAACTTAATATAGTAATATCATAACTACCCATCCAACGATTCTAGGATTTAAAATTAGAGTTGGTGCAAGAGATAAATCATAGAGGACATGTCGTGCACTTAGACTTGGCTAGAACGAGGTACAAAATCTCCCAAGTACAAACAAAATATGATATGTCCCTTTGGAAAAAGAAGGATCTTGAAGGTCTAATGGAGGAAATTATAAGGATGAAAGAGGGCACAGAGGAGAGAGAAATGGAAGAACAAAAGGATAAGGACAAAGTGAAATCTATGGTACAGAATACGTAGGCCACTATCCAAAAGTTATACAAAGTGTTATCACTCCAGGAAACTCTCCTAGGCTGTAAGTCGGAGATGCCTGGTAACTAACTCTTTTTGGGAAATATTTTATTAATAATTGATGTGGTTTTTGGATCAAGATGAATATCTAGGGACTGGACTGTGTGTTCAAGATTGTCTAGAAATATAAAATCTCACAAGGCCTTCTAGTAATGCAGTCAAACAAGGTTTGATTAAATGGAAGAGAAAATAGCTATTGAACCAGATTATACTCATATAAAACAAGCACAATGGGTTTAATAACTAAGGAAATAACTTATGATTATAAACTTAATCAATCAATTAGTGAGATGACAGTCACATGCAGATTGAATGAGCATCAATAAAGAACCTTCACTCATAAGATATCAGAGAACAGAAAAGAAAAATCTGACAACACAAC
>JZKD02S1847064.1:392992-427220 GCA_000966675.3 Picea glauca
GTGTCATTTTTTTTGCAGTATGAAAGGAAGTGTTATACCACCATTCTGCCAAGGGTAACCATTTGAACCATTGTGTTTGTTTATCAGAGACAAAGCAACGAAGGTAGACTTCCATGATCTTCCCTTTTAAACCCTCCATCATCTCTTATAGTTCATATTTTGTTACTATCTTCTTTTGTAAATCATTTATGTCCATACGCATTTCTTCACCTTCATCAAGAGTCCATGTAGGATTATCTGTAGGCTTATTTGGTGTAGAATTTCCCTTTTTGGGTGGCATGTTGGCCAAGTATCACTTTTGAACCTTGATTTTGAGGTGGTTCTTCTAGACAATATTTCTTCTGTTGTATATCCAAATTTTCATCCCTTATGGGTATGAAACTTTATTTTTTGTAGTTCTCTCATATTTCTTCTCTGCAATGCCATAGGTCTGATCAAAATTGGATGTGCCAAGTGGAATTTACGGTAACTTCCCCGCAACTTGTTGATTTTTTGCCTTTCCTGGAGATGTCACTTGTATAGCGTGCCCCACACAAAATTATTGATATAAATTCTGAAACTCGTACCAAAAATACTACAGACTGTTCACTATCTAATGAAACTAGTCTCACTCAATTTGGATACTCTAGGAAGAAGTTGTGATTGTTTTACCTGGAACACCTTCTTGAGACTAGTCAGATACCCTATCTTCCATAGGGTGTATCTACAAATGTAAGATGACCCAGAAGCTGAAATTTTTACCACATATATATTACTAATTTATGTGAATATCACCCAAAGTTGAGGGTCTGAAACATTACAGAAAAATTTTTATAGTGAAAATTACGCAATGACTCAATTCAGGATGATTCCAGAACCCTATCTTGCATAGGCTGTATCTCCGAAATTATAAGGCCTCAGGAGCTTAAATTTTAACCCAACATACCTTGATCCATCTACTAAATATCCTACAAACCAGTCCTTCTGAAACGTGGTACAAAAAAAGTTATAGCGAAAATTTCAAGGTGTCTCAGATGTAGCAGCGAAACCCCAAGACCTTGAGCTCTGATACCATATGTTAAGAACCAAATATTAATATAGCATAGAAAAACCTTAGAATAAGTACTCAACACCTTGAAAAAGAGAGAAATTCAGATAATAATCTTCGAGGGGGAAACCTCCTTATGCCCACATAAATGTACAATTCCAAGATGATTCCAAATGAAAATGTCTCATTGGTATATATAGAAGACTAGGAGGTATAATTACAACTAATGGAATAAATCCGACATAAATAAAATAAAATTACTAATGTAATATGCCCCAATTAAGGGGTAATGAGCATATATTATGGATTAACATAATCTCTCAACGATGCCACCTTGAGTCATTTACAAGGATCAAAGCATGAAATTTAAACAAATATGTATAAAATCAATTTCATTCATGAAACATAAAAAATGATCATCAACACATTATTTCACCGTGAATATCTCAGGCATCGATGCATATTTCCTGGAAGGTGGAGCGCTTGGTTGTACAACCTACTTTGAGAAAACATCTATTGTGGTATCCTTGGTGGATGGGCACAAATAGAAATGGTGGTGGGGGTGGGTGGTATACAGGTGCATCCACTCTAGATGGATGCGATGGAAGAGGTTGTGTGGATGGGTGGTCTGTGGGTGCATCCACTGAGGATGCAATGAATAAGAAAGATATTGGGGCTAGGTGATGATGAACCCCCATGGGCTACACAAGCCCTGGAATAATTCCTAGCCTGGAAATAGGTAACCCAAAATCCATGGTCGGTTGCCCAAAAAGTGAACTAGTACTATAACTAGCGAAAATATCAACATCCTGCATACGTAGTAATAATATTGTTATTAGTACCAAATAGTAAAATACAACATAAATACAAAAAATTTGAGATTTAAATGAGATTTAACATAACACATGATACCTATGAGGTTGGTGACTTGTCCATCCCATATCAACATTGCTCAACATCGCTTGGTCTTGCAACCTGTAGAAACAAAATAACATTATAAATTTGAGGATACAAGAAATAAATAATTCACTATGGTGAATTTATCAAATGTGACACATACTTGTGTATGCGTAACAGTGAAAGAGAAAGTTGTCGATTATTCGGGGGTAGAGGGTTTATTTTTAGGGGTAGAAACTGAAAAACATCATATAATAAAATATCGAAAAAAAGACATAGAATACTATATAAATATATAACAACGAAGAACATAGAGATGGTTAAGTTACTAACCTCCATGAATCTATGTAATCCACTAACCTCCATAAGCCCATAGCAATTATGCCCATAAATCGAGCATTTGTGAGGATCACATGGACTATTGCTATGTCCATATTCCCTCTCCTCATTGTAATCTTCTCTAAGGATTGAAGGTCTGACCCCTTTATCAATGTCACTGACAAACACCTTCTACCGAGATAGTGAAACAAAGTTATCAAGTTGCGCTAGCCTCCGAGTCAAGGTTGATAGAGAAACTTGTACATGCTACAAGCCCTCTACAACAGTAGGATTTTGGAAAGGGGGTTTATTCCTTCACCTTGGGGGACAAGGACCTAACACGGGATCATGACTAGCATGCTCTCGGTCTTGTGTGGACCCTCGACTGGCCCTTTGGAAGTCACCAATGTTGAATTAGTTGATAAGGTGACCCAAAACAAATTGTTTCCATAATTTTCTCAAAAAATATAAAGACACCTCCATGTTTTTGCAGGGATGTGCATCAAATACCATAAACCACCTATCCATCCAGTTTTGAAGAATTTGTGGGTGGATGCACCAATAAATACAAATGTGTCTCTTGGTGACATGTGGTTTTTGTGCAGATCGAGGATCAATAAAAAGGGATATCATATCTTGTTTTGTAATATCGAAGTCGCTAACTTAGTTTCTATCCAGTCCAATCCTATAATAGTCAAACATTATGGCCTTGTATTCAGAAATAGAAGTTAATTTCCCTTGGGAACTTGCAACGTATCTCACAATGACATCAAATCAAGTGGCCAAGGACTCTCGTATAGGTTCTTTGGTTCACTTTAAATCATTGACAAGTGATCTCAAAGTATCCAACCCCTCATCAATCTGTATGTTTATGTTTGGTGGTTGTGTTGGGTTGGGGTTTTGTTCGCTTTGGTTTTCTTGTGCGTGGTTTTCATTTTCTTCGGGTTCCATTTTAATAATATTTGTTGCAATTTAATAAATGCACTTATGACAAAGTTATTACAAAAAACAACTTTGTTTTATCCCAACAAATTCATTAACATAATTTTGTGTAAAACAAAGAAAATCTGTGTGTTATCTTTACAATAAACTTGAAAAAAACATACACAAAATTAGTGAATTGTTAAGAGATAACAAAGGAGGAGACAAAGAGAGGAGACAAAGAGAGGAGACAAAGAAAACAAGAGAGGAGACAAAAAAAAAAAAGGAAATGACCAAAAACAAGCATGCCTGGATGGAGGACACGGTGGAAAGATCCTGGGCTTTCCTCCTCCTCTACTCCTCTTTAATTGCTCAAACAGAGAAAAACATGAGGAACAGTGTAAAAATGGGCACAAAACATGCCCGCAGTCCCTTAAAAATGGACAAAATAGAAACGTATGTCCGCATGCATTCCTGTTGACCCCCTTGCCACTTTTTTGTCCACCAACTTTGTGCGCACACCCACCCACCCACACACACACATATATATATATAGAAGAGAGTTACATTTCTCTTACTCTATGCAAATTGATTAACAAATCAAAGGTGTATAGGGGGCAAAACAAACTTTGTATATATGGTCATATTAATAAATACGATGATATTACGTGTCACGAGGATGTTTAATTTTGAGAGTACTACTGTTTTTTTTTAAATGACAGATTGATTAATAAACCATGCCATCTTAGGTGTTGATTAATATTCATGGTACCATGCTAATATAGGTAAGAATTAAATCATGTGAATACATTTTATTTGAAAATGTAAAGATCGTGTGTATTTTTCACAAGAATGTAATAATTTTCTTTGAACTTGTAAAATCTATTTTCCCATCTTTTATATCATTTTTCTTTTCTTGTTCCATTAACTTTTATAAATTGTTTAGTTCATGGCTTAAATTTAATGAAATTTGGATTAATTATTATATATTTAATATTTTTCATATAAAAAATTTCTACTACACATATAACATTTTTAAATAAAAATGTCATTTTCTTATTCATTTATTATTTATCATCAAATTAATTTTAATTAAATTTTTATTTTAAAAATTAATTTTATTACTTATCCAACTTATTTTTATATTTTATTAAATTTATTATTAAAAATTTATATTTAAATAAATTATATAATTAAAAGTTAAAAATTTAAATAAAAATTAAAAAAATAAAAACATATCAAAATACAAGGGCCATTTCATAACCAACCTTTTCAATTTTCCACCAAGTACTCTATCCATGGATATGGAACATGTCCTTAATAAAACTAGAATTAAAGTGTTGGTTATGTTTCCAAATATAAACTTTAATATCTAATATAACAAGAGCAAGAACATGTATATTATTAGACATGTGAACAATTCAAAACAATATATAAATAAGAAAACTATACAATACAAAGATTATTCTAGAGAGATGTTATCACTTTCTTGAGTTTACATTTTTTAAACCATATCATATAGGAGTTGGATGTAAAAAAGTACATGCCTATTTTGCAAGTTGTAATTAGATTGGGGAATTAGTAGAGAGACAAAGAGTATTAGACCAAAGTGATTGCATAGTGATTGCATACAGGTAAACTTGAAAAGACACAAACAAACCCAGATTCCATAATGTTATGTGTTTAGGGAGTTTGAAACGATAAATAAATAGGTCGAGAGCATAAAAATAATATTTGTTATGTATACATCTATTTTAGGAAAAAAAGAAATGAAGAGAAGGTTATAGACAAAAATGCATCATAATGCATCATATTAGCTATTGTGCGAGGGTGGCAATATTGCAATTATGATCTATAATCTTTCTATCAATGGAGCATAGAATGTTGATGTTGAACAATACTTTCAAAATCCGTAGTTGTACATTGTCTAAAGGGTGTGTGTACACACACATTGTGTAGGGAGATATTATTATAAGTTTAGAGAAAAACTGAAAAGCAACATAGTGTGTAAATTTGTAATCTATTTCTTTGAAAGCAACATTGTTTTGTTATCTATTTTCTATGATTATTGTATGAGCTTATGTGTACATGAAAAGTGAAGCTTCAACTAGTGTATGTTAATTGAACAATTGTCAAAATGTTTTTTTTTGTTTTCATTGTTTTGATGTCTTCTGAGAAAACAAAGACATGTAAATTGTTGGTGGTTTATTTAGCATAAATATTAATACAAGAACGACATGTATGAAGTGAATGACAACGACAATGAAATTTTGCAATTGAACAAATGTATAATAATACTTACAAAATATGGAATTTTGATATAGATTTCACTACAAATGATAGCATCAAAGTTCATTCATTTAGTAGACATAATGCATGAGAAAATTATAGAAGTAAAGAAGCAAAATGTATATATAAATGTCTTGCAAAAGCAAAATGACTTGATAACCAATAAAAATTAGATGTAGTATTAGGAAAAACTCAACAAATCTTATATTATATATTAGACCATTCAAACATCATATTGATAAAATAAAATTTAGAATATAAAAATTATATGAAAAAACATGTTCACATTATAATTTATATATTAGGTCATCCCAACGTCATAATAATAATTTAAAATATAAACAAAATTTGAAATAAACAAACCTTAAATAAACAATAATAATAAAAAAGAATATAAATAAAATTTGGAATAAACAAAGCTTAAATGAACAACCACTACAAAGAACAAAAACAAAAATGAGAGAAGAGGCAACAATTTCTAGTTGTAATGAAGATCTATTAGTTCACATTATTTTTAGAAACAACTAACAATAGAAAAAAGGAAACATCGCATCATAATTAAAAAATAACATCATAAGAAGTATGCAAATGTCTTTCAAAAAGATAAAGATTTCAATATATATCTTTAAATGTCTTATAAAGAATTGTGCTGAAAGCATTGGCAGTATAAACCTTGTAATCCAACATAATAGCCATAGTTTTTAAGCAATGTAAAAAAAATGATTTTTTTTTTAAGGATAACGATTATAAAGAAAAATGAAATAGATGATAGATATAATGTAAGTGTGTTGAAAGGTTTTGATAAGTGTGTTCGAAAGGTTTTGATATGAATTGAAAAAAAAAGATATGAAGGTTGTATATATTTTGTGTTTGGTGTTTATTTTAGTTATCGTTAATAAAAAAATGGTCATTTATATTTTCTTGTTTCTGGAATAATAAAAATATGATATGAAAAGAAGAATTTTTTTGAAATATTATAAGTTCATGGTGTAACTCTCAATCTCATCTTCGTCACATATTTTTTGGATTGAAAATTTGAGTTCATATGCTCAAGATATCCAAGTTTTTCTTCAATTTCTTGAAAAACATGTCTTCAATATGGATCAAAGTTAATTACATTTAAATTTTCGGGCCCAAGACCCTTGGTTTCTTCTTTAATTATCGAGTCAGAAACCCTTGGTTTGTTCTTTAATGAATGAAAACTATGCAAGTATGTATTTTATGAATTTATGTTGCATAATTGTTGAAGGAAATTTAGGTAAGGATTTCCTCAGCCAAAGTTTATTTCATAAAATTACATTATTGTATAATTGGATGCATTAATGAAAATAGGATACCTTAAGGTGTGGTAAAGGCTAGAGGCATATGGTATTTATAAAATTTGTTATATTTTGAATGCATACATTTTATATAATAACATGTCATGAATTTATTGGTTATAAGCTAATAACTAAAACAATAAAGGGTATGACCCTGTTCTAGGGGTGAATTCCAATAAATCTAGTCATGCATGAGGCCATGACATGGTTGGATATGGAAAGGATTTTGTGTCACACAAATATAGAATAGATAAGGTTTGGACTACAACCTTTTTGCTAAAACAAAGAGGACCACAAAATTCTATTCTTGGTGTAGTGTTTGGCTCGAAAAGGAAGACATCCAAATGGTTGAGAAAATAATAGGAAAGTGTATGGATGATGTGTCGAGGCATTGGCCAAACCTTCCAAATCACCATGGTTGGATACATGACTTAAATAAATGGCATTATGAAATAAATGCAAGGGAGGATTGAATAGATATGCTTGGATAAATTGCACTGATGCATAGTGTGTAAGTGGTATAGTTGCACCTATACATGTTAGAGTTGTTTACACTTAAATGCATTTGTTGAATGCATCCAGGGTGCATATATGCATATATGATATTTAATGGAAATGATTATGCTAATAGATGAAATTTTACAATTAATATTGACTCCTAAAGTTGATAACATTTCAGGAGTTGTTAGATAATGAAACAAGAGAGTTTCAAGTTAAAGTAGTCAGAATAAATATATTTCATAGGAATAGAGTAAAACCTTGGATGCTAATAATATATATACAGAGAATGATAATTTCATTCTAGTTAATAAATAAATTGTTAGTTGTCATTGAATTGTTAAATATGAACAATCTAAGATCACTTTGTAAACTTTGAAATTGTTACAATACAAGTATATGGTATAATATATAGGTAGCACTAATAATCTCTTGGTTGAATGAAAGATGGAAACATTGCAGGAAAGTAGTCTCAAGTATGGTGCTACAAAAATCCATAATAGAGATTGATGCATGTTGTTTCAATAGTCAAGAAAATTATGAGATGGAACCTCATGCTTGGGAAAAACATTGAATTTCATTATACAAATAGTTCTTATTTTTAAATGAAATTTTTATAATATTGTTTCATAATGGCTATATGTGTGTGATATAGATGAGATAATATTTACTAAAGATGGGATGTTTGGGAAGAATTGATACTATTGTGACATTGGAACCTTAAATTGAAGATCCATAGTTGGGGTTCTAGTAATGAGTTGACATGGTCCTTATGTGTGAAATCCTTGGCAAGATTGATTGTTAGGGGATTGTATAGTAGTGAAAGGATGCTTGAGCCTGGAAGGGTGAGTGCATCAAGGAAGAGGTGGCTCAATAATGATATAGTGAGAAGAAGTATTACTTTAAAAAAATTTATGCAATAGAGAAAATGAATTCCAACTGAAGTATGAAGACATGAATTCGATGCTTGGAAAAAGAGCACTAGAAAGACAACAATCTTCAAATCACAAAGGTATGGAGATTTTTGAATAATTGTAGAATATACATTGTATATAATGCACTGAGGACAATGCATAAATAAGGGGGAGGGGGATGTAATACCCTAGGTTGATCCCCAATCATAATTTTACATATGTTTTATAGGCTGGTGACCAGGATATTATAGACCAGAGTGCCTATGTGATTATTAGGCTAGAGAACCTAGATGTTAAAAGGATAGTTAGCCTATTAATTTAAAATGTAATTACATTTAGATATTAATGAAAGTACATCACTTATGTAGACCTACCCAACAAAAGAGTCTAGGGGGATAAAATCCACTAGAAAGGGAAATGGGGGCTAAGAGTCTAGTAAAGGGGCTAAGCTAAGCGGGTTTAATCCTAATGGAATATTATATTAATATTCCTTAAAGACAAAGTATGGATATGAATATATTATAAGTTTCAAAATTGGGGAAAAGGGATTCCCTTAGGTGCTAAGTTTCAGATATGGCACATAAAGATATATTTTGGGGAATATAGTGTAATTCCCCATCTTGGTTATCATTTGATCATCATTCCTTGATGATTCCACCTTTGTACCTGAGAACCGTACTATGCATTCATACCTAGATTAGGTAATCCTGGAAGTGGTTTTTGGATAGAATGGGACTGAAGAGATGGGTTTCCAGGCCCGTGTTGTTGTTGAAGAGATGGGTTGTCAGGCCCATGTGTTGTCGAAGAGGCATTTTGTTAGGCCCATGAGTAGTTTTCTCTGGGCGAGAAACTACTAGGGATTGTTCCCTAGTGCACTGGGAAAAAGCTACAGGGCTCTGAAACTCCTGTTAGTCTTGTTGTTAAATCCCTGGAAGGGAAGTGGGGAAACTAGAGGATTGTTGAGTAGAGAAGGGGCACACTTCCTAGGGTGGGACAGGCATGTGGGGACTAATATATTGATCCTGATTTTATGAGTAGAACAAATTGAATACATATTATTATTATTATTAACATAGAGACACAAGTAAAAATAACAGAGATACAGTAAAATTGTCTTTTAGTCAATAAAGAAATACGGTGAAACTGTAAAACGTAGACTGAAAACAAGCTTGCTAGAATGATGGGGGCTTATCTCTGAGAAGAGATGTGACAGTTGCACTCATTCGCAAGAAGATGAGTACAATGAGGCTCTAAAATCCTTTTTACAATAAACATGAATGCCAAGAACCTAGACATCCAAAAAACTATCCCTAGGAGATGAAGCGCCAAACGTTATGTTGGCCCCATTGGGTTAAGTTAGTACATCAACTTTCTGGGGTTGTAACTTTTTCATATGATATTTTTTTTAGGCACATGATAGCCCATTGGAAAGGTATATTTGAGGACTGTTATGGTCCAAAAATTCCTTACCTATGCATACATGACATTGGCCTTTCCACTTAGATATTTTTCCAAAATGTTGTTGAGGCTTCTTCTTAAAAAACCATTTTTTGAAAGTATGCGTGCCCTATTGAACTGATATCTCATGTACACATGCATGTTTTATGCTATTTATCCCACATACATATGCGAGCTACATGCTATTTATCCCTCTTTTACCTCCAAAAGTTGCAAAAAATATAAAATTTCAAGGAATTCGGCGAAGTTTACGGCCTATAGAGGGTTTCCCAACCATTTTACCCCTTGTAGCCCGTCCCCAAACCGAATAACCATATTTTTCTCATATAAAAAGAGGTATAGGGGTGTCATTTGAAAATAAAATGAGGAGAATAAGAAAACTCTCCCAAAATCCCTTCCCATTCTTAGCCCAAGTTTTGCATCCTATTCTAAGTTTTGTCCTCAACCTTCCCCTCCATCCCTTTCTCCTTATACAACCCTTTCTCCTTTCCCAAGTGATAAGTTGGTTGTGAGAAGATAGTGTGGGATTGATGCACCTGGATCCATGATAGAGGAGATCAAACCTAGTTCGTGGAGCGATTGTCGATGAAGGTTGTAGTCCTTTTGATCTTAATATTGAATAAAAGAGTTCATTCTTGTCCCAAAACATCATGTCTATATGATTTTATTGATTTATTCATTTTTGTTTATATCTGAACATTGAAAGTGATAAGTAGAGAATGCATGTGTTGTAGCATTGTCATTTTTTTCCTATGTTTTTTGCAGGTCGTCTTTGGGAGGAAACCCGCAATCTAGGAAGCTACAAAGGAGAAAGAGGTCTACACCAGCCACAAGGACTAAAGGTGCACCCATTTACCTTATTTCCTCTCTCTTGTCATTAAGTTTAGATTGCTTTTGGGTATCTTAAGGGTAGGACAATATTTTAATGGAAGTCAGTGCTCTTCATATACCTACACCCAATATGGGGAGATTTTCCCCATAGCAGAATTGGTGACTCCACTAGGGAGTATCTTTAGGGTCTTAATGCGAGATTTTGGTTTTATTCGGTTTTTTCAATTTATTTTTTTCTTTTCCAGATTTACTGAGTCAGTTTAGGGTCTTTGGTCACCTTCTAGGTTCCTACCAACCTTCTCTGCCAAGTCACTTATCCAATCCTTTTTTTCTTTTTGAAAATTTTCAAAGGTGTATGTGCCCTATCATTTGTTTAGCTTGCTTACATACATAGCCTGCGTAGTATACATCTCATGTACATACGCAGGCTTCTTGTGCACAACCTGTGTCTCTATGCTTTGGACGGTTTTTATTTATTATTTTAAATACTTTTTCTTTCCTGACAAGGAGCTTTGTATTTCTCAAGCCTTCTTGAAATTTTCATGGTCTCTATTAATGGTCTTTGGTTGGGTTAAATATTTCGGTTTAACTTGCTCTTTGTAAGGAATCCGTGTTGTTCCTTTATTTTCTTTTATTTGTTTTAGAGGCTTAGAGTGAGCCTATAAGTGTTAGATCCCTCTCTAGATTCTAGTGAATCCTTGTTTTTAGATGGTGGTCTAGGGTCTGTGTTAGTCTTGGGTTCATTTTCTCTTTATCTTGTTTACGCTTTGAAAAACCGAAAAAGATCATTTACTGTGTTTTTCTTTTCCAATCATTTCAAAAAATAAAATAAAAATTGTTGCATTTAGTTATGCATTTTGTTTGGTAGTTGTAGCATAGGTTGTTTTTCACAAAAGAAAAGAGTTATTTTTCAAAGTTCCTTCTTTTCTATTTAACTGAAAGTTCAGTAGTTTTTATTTACATTGTAAAATGAAAATCTCATTTTAGGAAACTTTTGGCATTATAGGATCTTGGAATACTATTTTTGAAAATTTTACATTTACAAATATTTAAAAGCCATTTCTTTCAATTGAAGAACCTAATTTTATTTTGCACAAATGATCTACAGATTTTATTCTCATTCATCTCTTGTAAACACCATAAGTTGCACGTCCATATCCTTTTGAGTAAATCAAGCCAATTGAAATCAATGTTTAACACTTAAAATCAATTAGACTTTTGTTTGTAGGGTTCACCAAGTAGCCTAGGCTCTAGGGCCTTGAAATAGGTGTGGAGAGGAAAATATTCAAGGCCACTTGAACAAACATAAGAGTATGTTATAGGGAGTGTTAGAGTCCATTGTTGTAAGAGTCAGGAGGGACCCCCCTATAACATGGGGGATAAGAACAAGGTCATGTAAGGAAAGGTAGAGGAGATAACCCCTCCAAAGTCAGATCAAGAATAGTGGGGATTGTATATTGAGGATCTTTCTTGGGAATTACAATGATCGCATTTGACTACAGATCCTCGTGGACCTTGAATTTGTTCGAGATCCTCAGTTGTCTTCTAGACCATTTTCCTTCAGTACCCTTGAAAGGATTTGGACTTTGTTATCCTGTTCATTACGATCAACCCAATTGTCTACTATACCCACCTGGTGACTGACTGTGATATGGAAACACAGTTTCTTGTTCTTAGGTACTTACATGGTTGACTGCGTGGGTATACCACGGTACCTAGGTAGACGTCAGATCGCACTTTTCAAAGTATACCCAAAGGATGTTTCCATGTTCGAGATACATTTTCACTAGTAAGTTCCTCTAGTGTCAACTGGCGTAACTGTTCTCCCTGCTAGTTAGTTGTTTGCTTAATTTATCATTATGAACTTTTTAGTGTGTGCTATTTTTTTTGTGCTAGCTTGAATTTACAATGTCGGTTGATCATTTCACAAGGTGGAAGATCAACATCTTCTTCGTTCACATAGGCTTCAGGGCCTATCGTTGGTTACTTTAGAGGCACCTCTTCCACCGTTGAGGCACAAGCTAGATCAAGAGGAATCGTTTGAAGCTATCGGGCCATAAGAAAATGTGCTCGAGCCAACTCCCAGAGAAGACTTTTCTACACTGGAGGAGTGCATTTTTTCTCACCTTTAAGATGAAGGATTCAAGCCCGCAAACCCTCTGATCATTGACTTATCAGTGATGCTTCTAATTTATATAGTCCCTCCTAAGATGACTTCACCTAAATGCCATTTTGTTCAGCAAGCGGAAATGGAAGAAAATATTGATACTTCGACAAGGAGTCCTCATACTCCTATCCCAGTTGTCACGGGAGGGGTTGTTGTACCTCCTACCCCACCTCCGCCTATCAGGACTACGAATGTCTAGAAACCCACTACTATGGGAAGTAGCACAATCCCTTTGACAACCTTGACCACTGTTCCCTCTATCCAGAACACGTATGGAACTCCATTTTCATATGGGATGTCAGGTTTTGACTCCAGTTCGGTTCTAACCTACTCTACTCTACAAACCATTGGTCTGGGGGCAAGGACCTCTAATGCTACCTTAAAAGGATCTGTCACAGGCACTACTGCCTCGTTCAACACTATCGCTTATGGTGGAGGTCACATCCCTTCTCTGTCCCCTTCACTCATAATCACTTTCCAGCAGTCAATCGGACTTAATACCAACTCTATTTTGTTCGGTGGAGGGAGCCATGGACCTCAATCCTACATGATTCTGGTGGGATCTATTCCTTTTTATTTGTTCAATTCATTTGGAAAGAACTATTTCTCATTATCTTCTTTCTCAGCTGGGAGAAACCTCGTCTTTGGTCAAGAAAACCCTACGCAAGGTTTCATTCCTTCGCAGGGAGCGATGACATGAGTTTACTCATCAAAAGGTCTTGGAAATCCAAGGCAAGGATCATTTCCCTCAAAAGGGATGTCGATCAAAGGCAACCCCTCCCACACTCAGTGGAATCCTGGGAAGGGTTCAGTACCTATTCCAGGAGGGTCGATTGGGGGCATCCCCAACCAAGGTCCTTGGAACAGTGCACAGGGAGCAATCCTTGCACAAGGCATGTCATCCAACTTCAGGAATCAATTGACGATGCATAATCAAACGCAAGTCCATTTTTCTAGATAGTGCCACCATGGTCTCCACCAAAACCATGTCCAATAGTAAAAATTTTCCTAGAAACATGGTGCCAGCCAAAATCTAGGCCCTTATTTTCATGTGAATCCACCACAACTGAGCCCTTTTCTGAGAACTTTTCATTTTCCAGAATTGTTGAGACTTTTGAATAACTTGATATGTCATGATCCTCATTGGCCTCCCATGCCGACTAAATTTCCCTCAAACATTTCTAAGTTCGAAGGAAATCTTGGCGAAGATCCAGGTGATCATGTGATGACATTCCATTTATGGTGTTCATCCAACTCGTTAAAGGATGGTTCCATTTAGTTGTGCATTTTTCAACGCACTATTATAGGGGGTGTCACGAAATGGTATATCGAGCTCGACAGGTCGAAGTATGCTTACTTTAATGACTTGTAAATGGTATTCTTAAACCATTTCCAATTACCAGTAATATACAATGTCGCCACCAAGTTGTTGGCCAACTTCGAGCAGATGAAAGTCTACCATATTTCAGACCACATTCGAGAATGGCGACAACGAAAGAGTTTGTTCAAAGTTAATGTCCCTCCCACATTTTTTCTCAACTGGATCCTAAATTCCTTGAATATTTTCATATCCAAAGATGTCGTGACGTCTAGGGTTTCTTTTTAAGAAGAGGTTATCATGAGAGACCAACAACTGGAGTTAATTTACTCTCAATCTGGTATGCTATACAAGATCATGCCCAACGCACCATGGTCAACTTTCGACAAGAAATAGAATGTTGGACCTCATGATAATGGCATAATAGGATCAATAAAGATAAATCCCACAGATCAATTGTCTAATCAGTTACAACAGTTATCGATTCAACAGAATGTGTCCAGCCAAACTTCTAGTTCAGTTGACCCCGTAACCCAAACGTCGAATGTACACATTGTGCAATCGACAAATCCCAAGGGTAACCAGTAAACTGAGGTAAACAGAAATCCTAAAAACAAGAAGCGTAAGTGGGATAAGAGAGCTACAAATAACGTTGGTGAGGAAAAGAATGAAAATAGAAAGATGAAGTTTCTATGTAATCTTTGCATGGATGACCACTTGACTCACCAATGGCCTTGGCTTGAGGAAGCCCAAAATATATTGGCACAACAATAGTCTATCATGTTTACAAACCCTTTTCCACAAGGGGAATTTTTTTCTCAAGCTTCCTCATCCACGAGCGCGCTTGGGCAATGTCAGGGAGCCCTCCCAAACTAAGACTAAAAATGGGGTCGTAAACATTTATATGATGAAAGTCGAAGCTAATCTATAGACTAGGGATAATCACTACGGAATGCTAGAATCTGTTGAGAATCACAAAGAGGCCTCCAAACCATTAACTCCTCTTAAAATTGAGAATATAGTGGGAGAAACGATGACTCACATCTCTAAAGGTGCATTCAAAAAGGATTCTCACAACCCAAACGTAAGGGTTGCGCATAATTACACCATCGTGGAGGATCTGGCACAAGCTCCTTGTGCAATGTCCACTCTGGAAGTTCTCTAGACTTGCCCCTCACAGACGAAAGAATTGTTGTCTACCTTGAGAGCGGTTGAGACCACTAACTCAGGAATGATTTTTTTTTACCCTATAGACCATAAAAATCATCTTCCTCACCATGTTTCTTTCCATATAGTAGTGGTGTACACCACAAAATCATTAACATGGAACATTTTTTGTACAGTGGTTGATGAGGGTGCCTTGACTTGTGTGATTTCATTGGCATGTTGGAAGTCCATCAACCAACCTGAGTTGTCTCTTTTGCCCACATTGCTAATTGAATTTGATAGTCGATCTTTCAAACCACATGGCATAATTCCCTCTTTCCCCATGTAGTTGGAGGGAAAACCTATGTGCGTCGAAGTAGAAGTAGTTGATGTGCCTCTCGACTACAATATTTGTTAGGGAATAGTTGGACCTACACTATGACAATAGTTGTATCCATGATTTTTTGGGTCTTATGTTTTCCACACGAAGGTCGGATCATAACCGTTGATCAGTTATCCTTCTCTCATATTGACCCTTCATCTGGGGCATCCACGTTCCCGATGATTGAAAACCCGTAGTGAGGTACTGTCAACTTAGCTGCTTGATTGTTTCCATATTTAATGGGGACTTTTGATTATCCACCGCCTACCAATGATGTTAGGCTTGTTTCGGTTGTCCTTGACTAGCCGAAGACTGCAATTTTTAAAGTCACATATTTTAGAATGATTTACTTTAATGACCCATGGATTTTACCTTCCCCATAGACTTCGATGGAATGGGTAGGGAACCTTGGAATGGCTATGCCCTTATCCGTTGTTGAGTTTTCATACAGGATTTTCCAACAAACCTTAGCCAACCCTGATTCAGCTCCTCCACAGGAGATAGATCATGTTCTCAAGCCTATTTGGGATCAAGACTCTCTCGCCACTCACGACCCTTTGGACTTAGTATTTTCCTCCGACGAGGCGATCTTCGAGGAAATGCCTGGGCTAGATAGACCTTGGGATGATCTTCACCACAAATCTTATTTCTTACCCGAGCTCAAGAGAATAGAGGCAGGAGTTTGTTATGACCATGAACGGAGATGCCCCTTTTCCTATTAACCCTCTAGTTATGCACTGAATATATTCCAATGGAAACATGGAAAGTATAGCTAAAGCAGTTCCTATCGACATCTCTAGAACCCCTGGCATCATGTAAAATGTCTTCGTCGAAGCAGATTGTTCTCCCGAAGAGATTCAGATCTACATTGAATTGTTTAAATAATTCTACGATCTCTTTTCCTGGTCTTATGAGGATATTCTAGGCATTGATCCATGTATCATTGAACATGATATCACAACTTAACCCGATGTTAAACTTTTCTGACATAAGATTCTCCGAGTCAATCCTCACAAAGCAGCAACAATAAAGGCTAAAGTAGAGAAACTCATCAAGGTTGGTTTTATCTATCCTGTGCAATTAATGGAATGGGTATGGAACCATGTTCTTGTCAACAAGAAGTAAGGTATGATCCATGTATGTATGGACTTTTGCAACCTGAAAAAATATTTCTCGAAAGACAATTTTTCAACCCCATTTATTGACCATATTGTCGATGAATGTGCAGGTTGTGAGCTCTTTTTTTACATGGATGATTTTTTTGAGTACAATAAAATTCAGATCAAGCCCGAGGATCAACATAAAATGGATTTTATTTTTCTTTGGGGTACATTCACGTATAGAAAAATGCCTTTTGTCCTTAAGAATGATGGAGCCACTTTTCAGCGGGCCATGTTGTTTTCTTTCCACGACCTCAAACACATAGTCGAGGTGTATCTTGATGATATGGCATCATGTTCTCATAAGAGATCTGATCATCCTGCCCATTTATGACTTATCTTTGAGAGGTGTCACTACTATCGGATTCGCTTGAATTCCAACAAGTGTAGTTTTTGTGTGACATTGGGACGCTTGTTAGGTTTCATTGTGTCAAATAATGGGATCATGGTCGATCCTCTGAAGGTTTAGGAAATAGTTCAATTGCCTCCCCCATGCACAATCCCTTAGCTTCAAATTCTACAAGGGAAATCCAATTTTATTCTATTTTTTTTTCCAACTATGTCGAGATTACTAAATGCTTTATGCGTATTTTGAAAAAAGGGGTCCCATTTTGTTGGGTTGAGTGGCTCATCACTCTTTCAAAGTGTTAAAATTTTCCCTAATGTCTTCCCCTCTGATCAGTCCTTCATATTATGGCAAGGACTTTTTATTGTAATTGTCTGCCACAGAGTCTACCATTGGCATGGTCTTGGTCTAAGAGGATGACATACTCGAAGAGCACGTTATCTACTATATTAGCTGAGACCTGGTTGGACCAGAACTCAACTACACACATGTTGAGAAACTTTCTTTGTAATTTGTCCATGTTGTCCAAGGGTTTAGTCATTACATATTACTTTTCAAAACCACTTTCATTGACTTCATGAACCCTTTTCAGTATGTGTTAACACAATGGGTCATTGACGGGAAAATCATTCAATGGATAGTTATCCTGCAAGAGTTTGACTTGGATCTTGTTTCAGTGAAATCTAAAAAGTCCTTGGTCTTTGTTGAAATAATCTCAAAAATTCCAGTCAAACGTGGTGATATTCCACCCAAAGAGTCACCAATCAACGAAGATATTTTTATTATTTCATCTTCAGACCCTTGGTATGGAGATATAGTTGTGTATATTCATACTTTCAAGTTCCCTTATTCTACTTCTCACGATGAGCATTGATGAATATGCCACCAAGCGCGGAACTATATTATCCTCGATGACACTTTATATCATTGAGGAGTGGATTTCATTCTCTATCGATGTCTCACTCACAAAGAAGCAGAGCTTGTTTTAAACGACTGTCACATAGGATCATGTCGCGGTCATCTGTCTAGGTTGGCAACAACCCAAAATATTCTTCACGCTGGATACTTTTGGCCTTCATGAATGAAAGATTATCTTGAGGAAGTCAAGAAGTGTCATTCATGCCAAATATTCTCTTAGAAGATGTGGTAACTCCCAACTCCCATGTTCCCAGTTATTTTCGTTGGTCCCTTCACCAAGTGGGGGATTGATTTCACTATATGTCACCAAGTTTCAATGAGGGTGCATCGCTATATCATCGTAGTAGAAAACTACTTACTAAGTCGGTCGAAGCTATGTCGACATTCAAAAATGATGGGGAAATGACTTCACTTTTCATTTTTAACCAGATCATAGGCAAGTTCAGTATTCCGAAGGAGATTGTCACAAACCATGGTAGTCACTTCCAGAACAAAATTATGTTTGAATTAACATCAAAATTAGGGTTTAAACAAGAACATTCGTCACCTTACTAATCACAAGTGAATGTTTAGGTATAGGATGTTAATAAGTCTATCAATACTATTTTTCAACAAACGATTAATTTGGCCAAGTCAAATTGGCATTTGACGTTGTATTCGACACTTTGGGCTCATTGAACTTTAGTAAAGACTACTACCATTTTTTCTCCTTTCCAACTCATTTACAGGTTGGAAGAAGTCTTTCCCATTCAATTTAAAATCCCTTATCTTAATTTGGCAGTAGAACTACTACCTGACACTACATCTATTGAGGAACATCTTTTGTATCTTGGGAAGCTCAAGGAGCAACGTTGAGATGTAGCATTGGCCAACGAGGCTCACAAACAATGTGTCAAGTGTCAGTATGATTGGTCCATCCTCCCTTGGATTTTATTTGAAGGATATATTATCCTATTCTACGACCACGACAAATATCCATTGGGAGCAGGCAAGTTCAAACCCATGTGGTTCAGACCTTTCATTGTGAAAAAAATCTTATAAAAGGGTTCTTATCGACTGATTAATTTCAATGGTAAAACTTTATCGGAGCCTAGAAATGGGCTCTACCTTAAAAAGTATTTCACTTAGTTCAGTCACCTAAGCATGACTTCTTGTATATATGTATAGTTTTTTATACAATCTTGTCCTTTTGTTTTATGGGCATGTAGTCATTATGTATTCTTTTCACTTTGGCAGATATCAAGTGAATATGAAGTCTATGTTGGGTTCGTGGATGGTGTTATCCGACACACTCGAAGGATTTCTTCCACATCTTGGGTGATTTTTTCACCTTTTGGTCAGTTGATATCTTCTGGAGGTATTTGTCTAGGTGAAGAAACCAATAATGTTGCCAAGTACAATGCAATAATAGAATTACTACGTGATTCCTTGTCACATGGTATTGCTCAACTCTGGGTTTATCTAGATGCTCAATTGGTCATGTCTCAGTTAAATGGGGTATACCGTGTTTACAATCCCACCCTTCACCGACGATTCCTTAGGGTATTTCTCTTAGAATTTTTTTTTTATTATATTACTTGTATTCATGTTCCTAGGAGATCTAATCAACTAACCGATACATTGGCTAATAAAGTATTAGATTAGCATGTTTCTCACACATAAAAGTAAAACACACACATACACATGTAAATACAATTGTACAAAATGTTTATCCATACGACAAAAAATATGTATATATAATATATCCCAAAATATAGTGTCATGAGTACAAACTGGGCCATAAAGCCTCAAATAGACTCGGTATACATCATTGGGATCAAGCCCTCAATAGGGAGTACAAAAAGTTCCCTCGGCACATGTGTGCTCCAATGCTAACTATGGTCTAGGACTATTGGCTCTGCTATAATGAACCACGAAATTCACTAGACACCGTAAAAACTATACCTAAGTCTTGAGCACCCCTACTACAGGTGGTTTCATAGATGGGGGAAGGTCCTCTATCTCTTCCATTGGCACTACATGAGTGAGAGTTGTCAAGTTCCTCTCTACTGAACACAGTACTCTCTCAACCCCTTCGGCTGGGGTTCCTCCTCCAACTGTTGGTCCTCCTACTTCTGTTGGTTCAGCCTCTGGTCGAGGACGACACCTAGTCCTAGCGAATCTGATCGGTCACACTAGTACCACATCTTTATATAAAGGATATTTGAGTTAGTACTTTAACATTAACATAAAAATTATAATATTTAAAAAAAAAAACTTTAAAAGTGTGTTTACCTATCTCATCGCGCTCCTCGTCAGGGAGCATGGGCATATCAGGATCCCTCAGGAAATTGATCCCTACATATGGATAGTCCTCAATCACAGGAATCAAACGGGCCTACCAATCAAAAAAATTGTCATCAACGGCCTCTTGGACTCTCCCTCCACCTTGTCTAGAAAATAAATTTTCCCACTTGTTGAATGCCAGAAAGAAGGCAATATGGCCTCGTACTATCTCCCTCGGGACAAGGCTAGGAACTCTCTCAAATAATAAAATGCACAATACCATGTCAAAACCAAAGTTCTTTTCCTTCCTTCTACGACAGTCACTGAGTTGTTTCTTCATGCATCTAAGAACGGTAGTGCTCCAATAAAAATAGTGGCATCCAAGAACTCAAATCCACAATGCATCTATGCACGGGAGGCCTAATGAAGTGTTGTGGATCTCATGATCCACCCAATCATGAATATTACAATCTGAACATGAAGGCTAGTGATCTTATGTATTATCACCTGAGATCCTACTTTCTTGGTACCAGCCTCACAATACATCCTGATGTAATCCTATATGCTGTATTGCCCTGGAGGAAAGGTCCTGATATTAACTGTTTCCCCCCTCCTAGAGAGATTGGTCAAAAAGTTCCTCTATTTTTAGAGTCAGTGATTGACCCTCTAGCATAAATGCCTCTACATATGGATTCCAATATTCTATCAAGTGGTTCAATAGTCTAGGTTGTACCCTCATGAATGGACACTTGAAAAACTTCCACATACCACATTGTTTCAGCATAGAAATGGCCCCACGATCCTCCTCTACCAAGACATATATTTCCTCATGTTCCCTTTCTCGCCAATGAACATACATCCTATTGCAAAAAATTTGGAGAGGATTATGCCTTGTTGTTACCTTTTTTTAACATTAAAAGAGGTGTACGCAGGTTGTCTTTAAGACAATCGTGTATGTATGTAGGCTAAGTGTTTCTTTTCCCATGTATATATGCATCCTAAGCATGGACAACTCACATACACGTAGGCCTGACCCTTTTACAAGGGCACACCTTCCAAACATTATATTAAGCCTAAACAGATGGATGAAAATGAAAATAAAGGGTCTTTGTACTTACTTGGTCCAATTGTGAGGATGTTTCGTCCACCATAGTTCCTTGAATTCGTGTTTTGAGGAAGAGGTTTTTTTACCTTTTTGGTTATTTTCCAAATTGCAATGGTTAAAATGATTTGTCTACCTCTATTTATAGAATTTTTTGGCCCTTTTTCCTTAATTTGGTCCCATTTTGTCCCTTTCTTGGCTTGGTAGCTACTTAAGTTACCTTTTGAGATATCTTTGGATCATTCTGATGAACTTGTTATTTTAGTTTGGTGTTTTCTTGAGATGGGTTACACTTATATCAACCCATGGTAAAATTCATTTTTTCAACATTTTCATATAGGTTTTTGGAATGTTGTTGAATTTTCCTCTTTGTCATAGGATCGATCACACTGAAGTGCGACACAAAACCTTATTTGCTTATTTAGAAGTGTCGTAATTAGGTGGTAGATCCTTATTATACATGGATTCCCTAGGTATAACCTTTCCTTCATTTTGGTGTCCATGCTTTGAGTTTTATCCATAGGCTTGGGAGTAATTTAGTCTCGCCATGATTATGTATTGAAGCCTCATTCTTATTTCTAGTCATCATTCTTTGATTTTCCAATAAAAATACCTAAAGAGCATGGTTTGTTGTCTTTCAAGATTGATTAAAATTTGAAAGAAACATATAATGACAGCTCATTTATTCTTTTCGGTCTCATCTAAATTACTTGAGAAAACAAGCCACCCCTGGAGTCTTCTTTAATCCCTTTCAAGACTCTCTAAAATTGAAAAGATTGTCTTGCGATCTTGTTTCCCTTCATGCTTTCCAAACTCAAATTTGAAGGAACATTTGTTCGGTGGTATTTTACCCCTTTTTCGGTCCGGACAGTTAATTTATGAATAAAGCTATTCCCTAGTAGCTTCGGTTCGCTAGGAGAGTATTCTTAGGTGTAAGTTTAATCCCTTTTCAGGCTTGAGGGACTAAATTTTTTCAAAAGGGTCATTCTCCTTGGTTTTGGTTTATCTCTTTTTTAGGCATTGGAGATTAATTACAAAAAAGGAACCCTCTTGGAGTCCATAGTTAATCTCTTTTCAGACTCCCTAAATATGAAAATATTTTCGAGTGACCTTGTTCCTTTCACACTCGTTAATTGGTCCAGAAAGAACATCTATTTGGCATAAGTTTAACCCTTTTTCTGGCCAATAGATTATCTAGGAAAAAGGTATGCCTTAGGAGACATGTCTTGCCAGGAGAGTTCTCCTAAGTTATATTTTATACCTTTTTGGGTTAAGGAGACTAAACTTAGAAAAAGGTTGTGAGTCCATAGTTAAGCTCTTTTCAGAATCCTTAAAATTGAAAACATAGCCAAGTGATCTTGTCTCTATCACACTCATTAAAATGGTTTTGAAGAGACATCCTTTTGGTATATGTTTAACCCTTTTTCGATTCAAGTGGACTAGTTATGAAAAAGGAACTCTTTGGAGTCTTATTTTAGTGTTTTTTCACTCTCTAAACATGAAAAACCATCGAGCTTACCTTCTCTGCGCCCATAAAAATTCATATGGAAGGAGTCTTGTTGTGTCATACTTAATCACATCGCATGTCACATCCTTGCATCTTTGGACTAATTCTGTCTCCATGTTGCTATTAATTGAACCTTCAAATCATTCCTTAAATGAAAGCCTTGCAACACATTTTCCCTAGCGATCTGACACCTTGACCCATGGAGGAATTTTCTTGAGTGTCCTTATCCTGCACATGTCTCCTTGCATTGAGAATCAGTATGTTCCATGCACTTGGAACTATCTTGTTTTCCCATGACACTAGTTTCTCCTTTGTAATGTAGCATTCTTTTATTCTTTTTCAAGCTCATTAAAAATTTGAAAAAGACAAAAAATATATATATATTCCAAAAAGAGGGTGCGTGATATACATTCAATTTTTTTTCGAAAGCAATATAGTCTCCCTTGGACAAAGAACATCCTTTTGTTTGTTTTCCAAGCATTAAGATTTAGTATGAACTTAGGAAGTTGTTATCGTTACATAGAGTTGTGTCCTCCTCCATTTGGTTACTCTTCCAAACATATGGAGAGTTTTTGGTGCCTCCTATATCACATACTTACGTCAATATTCAACTACCTAAGTGTCATCATTTTTTCGTGATTTTGTCCAAGGTAATTTTTATCCAACTTGATTTGTCCTTTCTTGTGTTTATCTCTTGACTTTTGTGAGTTAGCCATCTTGATATTTCAATCAAGTTCAACTTCAAAATCAATGAAGTTTTGTGCCTAATGATCGAGATCCTCCAGTATTTCCCCGACGACATGTCGAATACCTTAGGGTAGTGAGTCTTACACTCCTATTATAATCCTACATGAGTCTTGAAGATATTGAATTTGTTTCTCAAGCTATGAAGTCCTCATTTCTAGTTGCAGGAATCAATGCTTCCTGAAGATGCATATTATATTGTACTTGTATATCTTCAATTGATTTTGATATGTAGATCCACTATGCATTGCTCATTGATACACTTTATATAGACATTTATATGACATGGATATGTAGTGTACTTGATTGGAAGCCATTCTTAGTTCCTCCCCAGTATGAGTATGCCCACCTCAGAGAGATTGTCGTTGTTTTGCAGATGGCACGCTCCCGAACGCTCATCCCGGGCTCACTCAACTTCATGCCTTCCCACTGGTAAATATATTGTAACACATTTTGGCCATTAGTTTCTCTTATGACCTCACAAATTAGAGGGGCATATGTTATAGTCCAAAAATTCCTTACCTATGCATACATGACATTGGCCTTTCTACTTACATATTTTTCCAAAATACTACTAAGGATTCTTCTTAAAAAGCCATTTTTTGGAAAGTGTACGCACCCTGCTAAACTGATAGCCCGCATACACACGTGTGTTGCATGCTAGTTATCCCACGTACATACATGAGATTCATGTTAGTTAGCCCGCGTTTACCTCCAAAAATTGCAAAAAATATAAAATTGCAAGGAATTTGGCAGAGTTTACGGGCTATAGAGGGTTTCCTTACCATTTTACCCCTTGTAGCCCATCCCCAAACCGAATAACCATATTTTTCCCATATAAAAATAGGTCTTGGGGTGTCATTTGAAAATAAAAGGAAGAGAATAAGAAAAATCTGCCAAAATCCCTTCCTCTTCTTAGCCCAAGTTTTGCATCCTATTCTAAGTTTTGGCCTCAGCCTTCCCCTCCAACCCTTTCTCTGTATACAATCCTTTATCCTTTCGCAAGTGATAAGTTGGTTTTGAGAAGCTAGCATGGGATGGATGCACTTGGAGCCACAATAGAGGAGCCCAAACCTGGTTCATGGAGTGATTTTCGATGAAGGTTTTAATCATTTTGATCCTAATATTGAATAAAAGAGTTCATTATTTTCCCAAGACATCATTTCTATATGATTTTATTGATTTATGCATTTATTTTTATATCTGAACATTGAAAGTGATAAGTAGATATTGTATGTGTTGTAGCATTGTTTTCCTAAGTTTTTTGCAGGTCGTCTATGGGAGGAGACCTAAAATATAGGAAGTTGCAAAGGAGAAAGAGGTATACACCAGCCGCAAGGACTAAACTTTCACCCATTGACCTTATTTACTCTCTCTTTTCATTCATTTTGGATAGTTTTGGGGTAGCTTAAAGGTAGAATAGTATTTTAAGGGAAGTGAGTGTTCTACCTGTACCTAGACCCAATATAGGGGAATTTTCCCCATAGAAAGGACTACACATTATGTTGTCAAAATATAACTCCATTTATAGCCTGACTGTGGTGAGCCATAAAAACGTTCTTTAGGGACTCAAAACGGTCCCGAAAGTTTAGGGCTCAAAAACTAGGAAACAATTGCCAAACTAAAAAACTTCCAAGATGAGCTAGTCGGAATAGGTGGGTGGCCACCCATATCCACCTGGATCAATCCTCTCCCATTAGGAATAAATTTTCTCCATTGTTTTGAGTTCCCCCATCAGATGAGGAAATTTCTATTGAATTTGGCCCCAGGTGAGCCATTTGCATTGGTGAAGGAGTTGCCCCACTTTGACAACCTAATAAATTTGGATCCTCTGTTGGCGAGTGCCCTTGAACTTTGTGTCCATGATATGATCATTAGATGCATGTTCCATGTAGTCTGTGTTGAGATATTTTGGTGTCAAATATTTTTCTATCTCTGAGGTGTCCAATAATGGTGGAAAATCTGTCCGAAGGAGAACCACATTGAACACTGGGTCAAATCCAAGGAAGGGGGAAATGTTGAGCTCAAAAGAATTGTCTCTGACAACCTTGTTGATGGTGTAAGGTCCATAATAGAGTGGATTAAGCTTTTGATGGGGCCCTGTAAGGATTTATTTCTGCAAGTGCAACCAAACTTTGTCTCTCACTTGAAACTTGTGTGGCACCCAATGTTGATCACGGCATTGCTTGTACTTGGGATTGGACTTCTGCAAGATATCCTGAACCTGTTAGTGAATGTGATGGATTTTCTAAATGAACCGACTAGCTTTTTCAGCTTTAGTTTGAACATGGGAGGAGTTTGTTGGGGTGACCGCAAGGGGTAGTGCAACATCCATGGGACCGAATGGTTGAAATACCAACCCCACCTAAAAGGGGTTGTGGCAAGTTGAGCTATGAATGGATATGTTGTAGCTATGTTGAACATAGGGAAGACTATCATCCCATGTGCAGGGGTGCTTGGAATTGTACATGTGTAGGATATGCACAATCTTAGAAATTGATGACCTTGTTTTGGCCATCCGTTTGGGGGTGGAAGGCAATGGATATGGTGACCTTGGTTTCTAGCAGTGACCAGAGGCTTGACCAGAATGTGTTGAAGAACTGACTGTCCTAATCTGAGATAATAGTTTGTGGTATCCAAAAATGTACCCACACTTGTTCAAAGAATATCTTGGCAATGGCCTCCGTTGTGATGCTCTTTTTGCAGGCGTCCATAATCACCATCTTGGAAAAGCGATCAACAACCACAAAAACACAGTCATTTCCTCACTTGATGGATGGAAGGCCATACATGTAGTCATTGAGATGGATTATGAGGGCCTGTTAAGAGTAGGAATAGGGTTTTACGAGCCTTATTTCTTAGTAGTCGGTTTGGCAATAGCACAGATAGTGCAGGACCCAATATACATGTTTACATCCCTTAGAAGTTTCGTCTAGTAGAAATGTTGGTGCAACACTGCCACTTTATTTTCCATTCCCAAATCATCTTCACTTGCTCTCTTGATGGAACACAGAGATGGACTAGATGGCACAACATCTCGTCCTGAAGATGGAAATTAGTGACAGTTTCATTTTCACCCAATATATGGTAGGTGGTGGCAAAGTCATGATATTTCTCATAGAGGTGGTGCCATCTGGAGGTATTGTGGCCGCAAGAGTCTAACATCATGGTGAGTTCTGCAACTAGAGGTCAGTTGAGTAAATCAATGATGCGATTGGTACTTTCTATATTATACTTGATTTTGAGGTGGAACTACTGCAAGTAGGTGGATCACTTATGATGGAAGTCATTCTGCAATTTTCCTTGTGTCTTCATGAACTTCCTTAGCTTATAATTAGTGTGGATGATTGTCTCCTTTCCGAGAATGTAATTCCTCCACTGGAGGAAGGCCTACATAATGGCGTACATTTCTTTGTCATAAGTAGGGAACTTACGAATGAAATATGAAAGTTTCTCACTATGATAGGCCATGGGGTGGCCATGCTGAGTGATAATTGCACTCACAACATATTCTAAAGCATATGTCTCGATATCAAAGGGATGTTTCAAGTTGGGTAATTAAATCACTGGGGATGATCACAAGAGTTGTTTCAAATCATTGAATGCTTGTTGTTTGGATAGGCCCCACACAAACTTTTCCTTACCACCACCCCTAGTTACTTGGTTAAGGGCCCATGCAATATGGGAGAATCCCAACACGAACCTAGGATAGAAATTAGAAAGGCGTAAGAATATTTGAAGCTCAGTGAGCATGGTTGGGGATGGATAGTCACAAATGACTTGGATCTTGGTTGGATCCACATGCACACCATGCTCATCAACAATGTAGCCTAGGTATTGGACCATGTCCATGCAGAAGGAGCATGTTTCCAAGTTAGCATATATCTTGTGCTACCACAGAGTGTGCAAAACCTACTAAATATGTTGCAAGTGTTTCTCCCAAGTCTTGTTGCAGATGAGGATGTCATATAGATGCACAACTACAAAAGGGTTGGTGAAAGGCCACAAGATATCTTCTATAATCCTCATGAACGTTGTTGGGGCATTTGGAAAACCAAAGGGAGTGACCAACCTTTCAAAAGAACCTTTTTTTGACTTGAAGGAAGTATTCCATATATATGTCTGCTCTATTGGGACCTGATGGTAGCTATAATTTAGATAAATCTTACTGAATTATTTGTCCCCCTTGAGTTGATCAAGGAGATCATCAATTCAAGGAATTGGGTAATGATTCTTGACTGTGATTTTAGCTGGGGTTCGATAATCAATGAAGAGTCACCAGGTCCTATCTTTCTTCTGCACAAGCATGATTGGGCTTCCACAAGGTGATGAGATGGGTCATATGTGTCCTTTTTGGAGTAGTTCTTGGATTTGGCGCTTGATATCCTCATTTTCTAACAGAGAGAGGTGATATACTAGTCCATTGGGTAGCAGTGCATTGGGGGTCAAATCGATGGAATGCTTGACTTGATAGTTCAAAGGTGCCCCAATAACTGATTGTTGAGGAAAAGGTATGGAAAACCTTAATCAAGCATTTTTAGATCTTGTCAGGATAAGATAAGATAGTTGGGAATGTCACCCGAGGTTTATAGCCTCAAAAACAATCATTTAATCCAAAAATATTAATTGCAAAGGATCAACGCTTATTTTTATGTGTTATATATAACAATTCAAAAGAAATAAAATTAAACAAATATACATAAGTGTGTACAAAAATTTCACAAATGAGTACATGGAGATAAAAGAAAAAGAATGAACCATATCATTAAAACACATGTGTGATACTAAAACAGTAATCTGATTTTTTTTCATTTATTTCATTATTAGATACAAAATTGAGTTCTCTTTACAAACCCCTAGAGGGTAGGGACCAAAGTTATATTTATAAGCCTTCGATGGGCACCATACAAAAAGACTCTGACAACAAGAAGAAAATTGAAGCTAAACATCTGGATCAACTTGCCACAAAATGTTGTCACTTGACTCTGCAATATATTCTTTATGATTCATGAAATTCAATTCATAAACAAACAAGAATACACAGACTACCAAAGATAAATCATACACCTTTAAAACAAGTTGTTGATATATGTGATTTAGTTTTAGAATCTTGTTGCCTTGAACAAGACCATGTTGTCATCAAGAGGGTTAATCCTTCTAGTAAACTCAGAATGAATGAAAATTGAAAAGTATCTCAGTAGTATAGAGAAAACCTTATGGTTGTAGTTCTCCTTCTATTCCCCTTGTCTCTTCACTTCATTGAGATTTTATTTCTTCTCAACAAGTTATGGTAGTTCAACTACCTTTCTTTAGTTAAGCCAAATTAGCTTAACTAATTAGTTTGAAACAAATAAATAATAATAATATATATATAAATAAGGGTCTTAAATAATAACTAAATAGGTGGGGCCCCTTGTGACTCCCAATTATTTCCTTTAATAATCATCAAACATGAAATATAAAAAATCAACTATTATATTTCCAATATATCCTCCTTGTAACTCCCATTTTCAAAATTATGATCAAATATTTTAAATATCAACACAATAGAACCTAATCATATCCAAAAAAGTATTATATCCATGATATACCAAAAAGAATGCCTAAATATATACTTGTTGTCCAAAACTTTGTCCAAGTAAAAATATTGTCTTTAACATATAAACCAACATTAATCATCATCAAAATCCATATTTACTATGAGAGGCATTATGCCTCTTCTCATTGTTGTATTCTCACTTTTGTGGCATCCTTTGACTGTTTAGAACCTTGAGTTTGAACTACAATGATAACATGAGAACAATCATCCTCAAGATGAAGGTGGGAGGACACAGATTTGGAAGACTCCTTGGATGAGTCAGAGAGAGTAGCTACCCCTTTTCCTTTATCCTGCACAGGTTTGGGAATATTGGTTTTCAACCTCTTAATAGCATGAGATGACTACATGGGTGAGGCCACATGATCAACTTGGGAAATTTAATGTTTTGGTGGAGGTGGAGGGTGTAATAGCAAGGATGTAGTGGGCCAACCGTGGTTTTTAACAACAGGCTGGTGGACAATCTTTTGCAAACCATCGTTGGTGGGCGGTTCTGGTCGCATTGATACATAAGGAGGGACTAGGACACCAGAGAGATTTTTATGTTCTTGGAAGGGAGGTATTTTGGGTCGGGGCCAGAGGATTCCATGGCCAACTAGGTTGAAGAGCCCAACCTGGAAAATATGGTTCAATTCATATGGATCAACATAGAAATGTATGGAAACCCGGGGTTTTCTATGACCCCTCTACCAATTTTCTCTGTCATTACTGCCCCTACTGAAGAATCTTATCCTAGAGAAATGTTACAATTAGTTATGAAATCTCTCAAAACTCCATGCATCAATACCTTACCAATATAAAATCAAAGTTTGGCTCTATCATTCACAACAAAAGCGCAAGCAATCCATCCATTCATCATATTTTTCAAATCATTAATTAATTGCTATTGAACAGGGAATGATAGGGCTATTGGGAAGATGAGGGGTTGATAATGAATGAAAAGTGGTATAATGGAGAAGAACCACTAGAGGATATTGTTCAAGAAAACATAGATGCAGCTTCAATATAAAAACAATATTTCCATTTCCAAATTTCAAACGCCAATCACTTTCTTTTTATTTTATTATTTCTGTTGAAATGTCATTCACCATAACAAAACAGGGAATTAAAATGAATTTGGGAATATGGTGGGCTTGTAAGGAGAGAAATATGGTATAATTAACGGGAAATGAGATGGATATTGTTCCATTATATAAAATAACTTTTGATCTTTAAAAATGACATACCCTTAATTTCCAAAAAGAACATTTTAAACTGTAGGAAATATCAAAATTAAAACACAGTAACTTCCATATCAAACCCAAAGAAAAGATCCAGAACTGTTAAACTCAGCCAGTTAATTTCTATCCTTTATTCCTTCATGTTGGATCAAACAACAACACAACTTATATAAAGATTGTTCATAATCCAACTATCATTGATCATACACAGAGCATTTTAGAGCAAACATGAGGAGGCCGAGAAGAAGAACATGGCATCGAACTTAACCATTTTCATCAACCGATTTCAATTACTACATAATCGACTTGGTTCGAGACCCTTTATTATATTAGTTGGTCACTTTTCCTATTTCTAAAAATCAAATGACTCCAAACATCACCGAGCCCAAAACAACTATAACCCATTTCAATCCACTGTAGAATTTGTTTTTTTCATTTACAGAATTCTAATCATATGATATACTATCAACAAAATCATTCCATTAATTAAAATAGATTAGTTCAAGAATGCAATGGAGTTCAATATATGCCAACAAATATTCAATATATGAGGTTGGTATCTACTTCTAGTATTTTCTATGTGACAAGACAGGTTCAAAACACTAGTATTATTTTCTTTTTAATCACTATACAGTCTTCAAAACGACCAAAACTCTCAAAGGTAGTCAACCAATGAAACTAGAAACAAATATATCTACTGTAGGGTAGACATATAAACATTTCAAAACCCAAGTGCATTTTACAACAGTCACGACAAGGGAGAACAGTGTCTGAACAACCAGGTGGGTGAGATAACTCGACAAGAAGGGTTTTTAACATGAAACAAAAACCTCCAATAAATTTACAATAAGGTTCGACACAGTCGCTTACAAGGTGGTCGCGAGGTAAGATCCAATTTTTCATTCATTCAAATTGTGGAATGGCATCTCGATAAGGCCACAAATCTCTCATGAATGGATCAAGAGGTAAGAATAACCACAAAAAGAACCTAGAACCCAACTGTCCCTTTTTCTGTTTACCATAATAAGCCCTCTAGGATTATACTATGAGACATGGGTGGAAACGAAATAAATTTTCCATAAAATATCAATAGCAAGGAGAAATAATAAACATCATCCATCCTAGGTGCAACCATAAATGAATAACTTCAACATGAAGGAGAAATAAACAAACCAACTTGCAACATTAAAAACACCAACCAAATTCATTTCACAGACAAAATATACATTCAACCACCAAATATTTCATAAAGAAAACACTCTACATACGAATTCTAGGAGCCAACATAGAGATTCTATCTAGAGAGAGGTTATAATGATGAATGGAAGGGCGAGAGTCACCATACCAGAGGAAAGCGTTGAAAAGAACCAAAGACCACCACTATTCACCCAATGGCCGAGCGAAATGGAGGTAAACTAACAAGAGCAACCAAAAAAGTGTGACCAAGTGAGGGTGGCGAGATCAAGGAGGGGTAAGAATGACATGCAGTAAATGCACGCCACTTCTACACGCTCTCATTAATTTCCATCAACCATAGCTAGGGTGGAACAAATTAAAAACTCCATTAAGCGCATTAATCAACGATACAAATCCAACTTGTCACTTCCATTTTGTCATATTGAAATGAAAACCCTCCTATACCATAGTTTAATACCAACACCATAATATCATATGCCACATATTAATTGAAACAAGACTCTATTTGCAAGGATTGAATTGACCTCAAACAATTGTATAACCCATAACTATTGCCCACATAACATAACCATTACCATGAACAAAATATACCATCAATGCAATATATTATAACCAATGCGAGTGTAAGTTGAAGTACAAATTTTAACCATATGCCAAAGTATATGCATTGCAGTTATGAGCGAAGTGCTTGTCATTTTCTTTTGACTTCTAAATTTTCATCCTTGATTGCATGTGAATTTTTTTTTGAATTCTTGTTTTGTCTCAAACTATAATATGCTTAGTAAAGTCATTATGAGTGAAATTCAAAGAATCATTTATTTTTCACCATGATTCAAGCAAGAGGGTTCTACCTATCTAGTTATTATTTAGTATATGTATATAAATAATAAGGAATTGCAACCCATTTGCAGGCATGGGTATTACATTGTGCTTCAGGGCATCAAAACACTGGCAACTCCACATGGAAATCTAATTCTAACAGATTCAAAACTCACCATGTCTAGTTTCATAGACCAGTGTAAGTAGATGATGTTGGATTACTGAGAGGGGGGGGGGTGAATCAATAATAGAGAAATTATAATCCTTTTTAACCAAATAATCCAAGTGTTGTATCAATGTAGAATTATCATCCAATAATGAGCAATGAAACAATGAACAATCATACACATACATAGTGCACCAATGTTTTACGTGGAAACCCAAACTGGGAGAAAAACATAGAATGATTTTTCTTATATGTCTTGAAGAATTACATTCATTGGAAGCACCAACTTCCTTTGTTTTCTAGCTGCAACTGGAAGGAGGCTCCAACCCACTAGTTTCTCAGGCTACAACCTTAGGGAAGCTCCAATTCCTCAATTCTTTGGCTACAACCCCCTATGTTCTCCAGCTACAACTGAAAGGTGGCTACAACCACCTTTCCTTGCCCCATCCAACTACCCTGAAGTAGAAGTAGAATGATGGAACCACTATCACACTATCACTGTGATATATACCATTGTAAACCTGTACCAATAAATCGGAACCATTCATAAACCATGCATCAACCTGTACATCAACCTGTAATCAACCTGTACCATAAACAAGGGCATCAACCATGCACCAATCTGTACCAAACAATCTGTAATAAACATGTACCATAAACAAGTGCATCCAACCATGTACCAATTATGTACCAATAATGTGTCAACTACTCATCAACTATGACTCATCAATATGTACCAACATAATCAAATATACACCTCATGTATGTTCCAACTCTTCAACTACTTGTCTCAGCCATGTACCCAACATGTACCTTAACCAAAATCCCTCATAAATTTCATCATCCAAATATGATTTGTAACTATGTAATAGACCTGGTGTATATGATCACATACCTTCAAACCTTCCTTAACTTTAAAAACAAGAGACTAGCATTTTCATCAAACTTTTCTTTAGTCTCACATGACTAGTTTTGTATTTGTCAACAACCCTATCTTGAAATAATCATAACTTTGTACCTATAATGAATAAATATCTAAAAATGATACACAATGTTCTTTAGTGTGTTTTATGCAATTCCTCTGGGTTTCACTACTTGGAACCTCTCAAAAAAGGAGTTATAGAAAAAATGGCATACCTTGTTGAATTCTGGCTTATTCTAGACATCGACCTTGTAGAGTGTGCCTCACACAGAATATTTGTTGAATCGATCAGAAACTATTACACAAAATACTAAAGACTTTAATATAACAAACTCATTTTGTCTTACTGGATTTGGATCTGTTATGAAGAATTTATGATGTTTTTTCTCGAAACACCTGTTTTAGACTAGTTTCAGGACTAGAGACAAACCCTATTTTCCACGAAGTATAACTCCAAAAATACAACGACCTGCAAGATAATTTTTTTACCACAAATACTTGGATATGTTTCCTCGATGGAATAGAAATTTCACTATCTGAATAATTCTATAAAAAATGTTATTACGAAAACGGTGAGATGACCTGTAAATAACATACCTTAGAAAGTATCATCAAAATAATTTACCTTCCCTTGAATTCTAGCCTTGTTTTCTTCACCTTCCCTCTGAAATTCAGCTTAGATATCCTTTGGTTACCTCAGAAACCTATATATATTCAATATTCTCAAGTTTTATCTAAAATGAGAGAGCCTTGCCTCTTATTTATACTCTCCAAGTAGCTT
>JZKD02S1847064.1:444135-460861 GCA_000966675.3 Picea glauca
TGAATCCTTCCATGATCCTCCCTTCCACCCTCACTACATAAGTATCTTCAGATTTCCTTCCTGGAATCTGCTTCTTCTTTTTATCTTTTGATCTAGACTACAGAGACACCTTCTTCTCATCACTCCTTCTTGTTTATATACTCTTCCAAATGGTGTGAGATATGAAGCATTGTGTCCCTTTGTTTGGACCATCGCACTTCTTCATTTTAACATTAACAATAATCACTTTTATTATTCAAACTTTTATTGTTAATTCTTTTAATTTAGTGAGAGTTTTTTTCGTAAATCAATCACAGGTATGGATCGATTTCTTTTTAGCTCGATTCCATATTCCTGCAAATATTTGCAGAAACTGATTTTTGTAGAGGCGTTTCCTTCAACCCATTTATATGTGACCACAGGCGTAGAATCACAGGATTATTAATTTAAGCATTGGCTTCTACTTTCTCCCTTTTCCTTTTAGCCCCCATATGTCCATTGTTGGAGCGTGTTCTTCGGTACTTTAGGAATTTGAAACCTTTAAATATTTCGAATCAGATTTCATCGAAACAGATCAGACGGTCAATATTCAATACTCTGTTTAGATGTACAATCCAGGCTTATTAGAGGCCTTTCAAGTAAATTGTCGATCAAGACTTGATTAACAATTGAATGGATGGTTCTCATTCATTTCGAAACTTCAGGATTCTAGGCTTTTGCTAATGGTGAAAATCCTGAAGTAAAACTCTCAGAGTGACATAACTTGTTGACATCACTTGATGATGTGGCACATGCTGAGTGGCGACCATGTGTCACTCAGATTCATGATTCACACATACCTGAAATGTTGATTTCATCTTGACACTTGTCATTATTTGATCGTGTCCTTGCTGATGTGATCTGCTGATGTAGATCTCCCGATGTGGCACATATTCTTCTCCTTGATCTAACGGTCAAGATACTTCCTGAAATGTATATCAAATCGATGGTTGAGAGTGACTTTGAAACTTCAACCTTCGGGACTTCGGGTAATTCGATTTCTCCACTTCCTAGTTCTTTCGAAGTGAGAATCCCTAAAGTGTAACCTCCTCACAAATTTTAACCTGAAATGAATGTTATTCATTGATCATGATATTAGATCAACGTCTCGATCTGTCTGCGATGTTTATTTTCCTTGGTTTAAATACAACAACTCTTCTTATTTTCTTATCCTGTTCTTCCACTTTAAAGTGATCCAACGACTATCGGGAATTTGGGTATTTGAATTCTCAGCCCTTTCTTATCCTATCCTTCAACTTAAGGTGATCCAACGAATGTCAGGAATTCAAGTATTTGAGATCTCATCCCTTTTTCCTTCCTTATCCTATCCTTCCATTTAAAGTGATGCAATGGCTGTCGGGAATTCAAGTATTTGCGATATTAACCCTTTCTTGTCCTATCCTTCAACGTAAAGTGATCCAATGACTGTTAGGAATTCAAGTATTCAATATCTCATCCCTTTTACCTTTCTTATTCTATCCTTCCACTTAAAGTGATCCAACGACCAAGAATGGTCACAGAGTAGATCAACGATCATGGATGATTGTGGGGTCACAACTAGCACAACGTTTAAAACTATCATTGAGCTCCACAATGTAAAACTGCTCATTGGTAGAGGAACTGATCCCAATCATAAATCTATTTGGCGGGTGTCGATCGATGATCTAGACTAATTGCGAGATTGGAATTAGTGCATTGTTGAATTCCCCCTTCGCGATCTACAATCAAACCCTGCACTTAATCTGTGCTTGAATATGCTACATTCACAACTTAATATGATCATTTGGTGGATCAACCATAGTCGTCGATATTTGAATCTATAAGATCTAGCAGTCTATAATAATTGCGGGATTGGAAATAACACGTTGTTTAATTCTCATTTTTCTCTTCGCAATCTATCCCTGCCATTGATCTGGCACTTGCGTATCAACAGTCTTGACTTAATCTGTGCTTTCCCTTCTGAGTTTCATTATGTCATCTCTTCTGAGCTTTGATCTTCATTCGCTAACCCTCCTGAGCTTCATGTGCATCATCGGATTTTGAAATCAATGACAGTATGTCCAACAATCTCCCCCTTTGTCATTGAGGGAAACACTCTAACTTCATACATACTCCCCTTGTGATGATGCTTTTCTCTATGAAGTTACTCTCCCCCTTTGAAATCAATGGCAAAGGGTTGCTCCCCCTATGGTAATGCTATGTCTGTCTATATGTTTTTGACCATAATCTGAACTCGGGTAACTCATCCTACAATCATACTTTTCTTATCATAACTAAATAAATCCTCCTATCAATTTTCTCTCTCTTCTTCTAACTTCTCTTCCCCTTTGTTTCTAAAGGGGCAGTTCTTCTTGACAAGATCTCTAACCAGATGTATCTGTCTTTATCCAATATGCTTCTTTACTATACACTTATTCTTAAATTCATCTGAGAGACTTTATATTTTTCTTGCCACATGACTTATCTTGCTGATAGAATGTGTTCTATTCAACTAGAATTGATCTAGTTGTCCAACCAACTTAGGCACACATCGACCAACCAATATGTCTTTCAGATTTCTCTGTCACAATCACTATATCTAAAATTTTGGTTTCCAGTCTTTTCATTTTCATATTTGTTACTTAATCTATATTCATCATCACCTCACTGTTGTATAATTTTCTATTCATTACATTTCTTGATCACATAGTAACTTCCATTTAGGGTTTTTTCCACTTGTAACCATTCTAAAACCAATACATAACCTGCATTATTCCTCGAAAGGTAAAGACCTGCAATAAACTATGTCAGATCCTGCATAGATTTATATCATTAAACCATGATGCTTCAATGTTCATAGGAGGATCAACATGAATGAATTTTAGCTCTTCCCTAAATTTTCCTTCCCTTCTTTGCTTTTAATTTTTCTTTGAGAAGGAGTTTCAGTGTACCATTAAAATAGGTTTGAAAATTTTATGAGATAAGAATCACTCAATTATTCTTTCTTTTCTATTGTTGGAGATTCATCATCAACATCATTATTATGTGCACTAGAAGCTTTTTATCATTGTCTTGAGAACATTCATCTATTAATTTCCATTTGTTGGGTAATGGCTAATCTTCTTGTATGACATTATCAAGTTTTGGAGTTGTGTTAGATTTTTATTTAGTATTTTTCATATCTTGAGTTTGGTCTACTTTGTATGCATCATTTTGATTATTATATCCCTTATTATAAGTTTTACCCACCAATCTCCTATTATTAACTTCATCAATTTCAGAAGCAATATTTTCATCATCTTTCTTGTTTTGTACTTCAGATTTTCTTTTTCATGTCTTCTTATTCTGTTTTTTAGGGTTTCCTATTTTTAGGGATTGCATTGGTAATCTACATTCTTTGGTTTTATGAACATAGTTGTTGCATTTTTTACATTCAATATTGAAGTTTTGCAAAGAATTAAAGGATTTGTAGTTTCTCTTCTTTGTATTGTACCTATTTTTCTTATATCTATGGACATTTATATTATTGTAGTGTTTATAATATTTGCAGTGTACTACCTTATGTCCAAAATTATTGCAAGAGTAACAGTATCCAATGAATATATATTTATTAAGGAGATTCCTTCTAGTGATTGTATTCTTCCTGTCATTTATTACTTTAGTAGGGAATGTTGATTTATGTTTATGTGGAACAATGTTCAATGGTATCATATTTTCCTTATTATCTTCTCTTCTTAAGGGTCCCTTAAGAGAATCTGCATAACTAATTGGTCTTTTGACAGATCCTTGTGATGTAGAAGTTGAGTCTTGGGTGTATCCCAAACCAGCCTTGTTGTTTGGTGACCTTTGGCTATTGAGAATTTCATCCAAGATCTTTGAACTATTTCCAAAGTTGGATCTCTTATTTTCTTTCTCAAGTTCACTTTTTAGCAGCTTGATCTCAGCTTCTAGTTTCTCACTTTCTTGTTTTTTATCACTAAGTTGTTTTAAAATGATTTCTTCAGTTTTATTAGCTTCGAGGATATGGGACTTCAAATCAATAATGGTATGTTATGACTCCTTGAGGATTTTGGAAACTTCCCTCTCTCTTGATTTAGTAGCTTCTTTAATCTCTAGAAGCTCTCTTCTTAGTACCCTGTTTTATCTTTTATTTTTTCTTAGTTCTTCAATTACACTAAGGATTTCTTCTTCAAAGTTCCTTTATTTTTCATCTTCTAAATGTTTATCATCTTGAGTTTTCATTACCATAAACAAAAGCTTTGAATCTTCATCTTCACTCATGTATGAAGAGTTGGTATCTTCTTTAGAGTAGAAGTTTTTTTTTTTCTTATGAAATTTATTCTTGTATTGGTTTTCCTGGTTGTTAACTTCTTCATCATTTTCCTCCTGTATGGGATAGGGACATTTGTTGGCAAAGTGTCCAATTCTGCCACAGTTGAAACATTTGAAAGGTAACTTTCCTTTATATTTTCCAACTCATTTCTAGAGTTTCTTTACAAAGTTGGCCTCTTCTAAATCTGATATATCTGATAACTTATCATTGTTATTTTGCTCATGCCTCATCTTTGACTTAGATGCTTTAAAGGATGTTTCATCTTTTGTTTATTTATCATTCCTTGTTCTCATTTCATATGTTGTAAAAATTCCATGAAATTGATCAACTGTGAGTGTGATTAGATCAACTGATCATGAAATATTCTTTAGAGCACCAACTCTAGGATACACCAATCCCCTTCTTCAGGGAACCAACCCTAGGAAGCACCAACTCCCTCATATTTAGGGAACCAACCCTAGGAAGCACCAACTCCCTCGTATTTAGGGAACCAACCTTAGGAAGCTCCAACTCCCTTGCATTTAGGGCACCAACTCCCTTGTATTTAGGGAACCAAACTAGGAAGCTCCAACTCCCTTATATTTTAAAACATGCTTTGTAAGGATATGAATCCTTCCATGCTCCTCCCTTCCACCCTCACTTCATAATTATCTTCAGCTTTCCTTCTTGGAATCTTCTTATGCTTTTGATCCTTTGATTTGGACTGCAGAGACACCTTATTCTCATCACTTCTTCTCGTTTATATACTCTTTCAACTGGTGTGAGCTATGAAACATTGTGTCCCTTTGTTTGGACCATCACACCTCTTCATTTTAACATTAACAAAAATCACTTTTATTGTTCAAACTTTTATTGTTAATTATTTTAATTTAGTGAGAGTTCTTTTCATAAATCGATCATAGGTATGGATCAATTTATTTTTAACTCAATTCCATATTCCTGCAAATATTTGCAAAAATCAACTTCAGCATAGGTGTTTCCTTAAACCCATTTATATGTGTCCACAGGCACAGAACCACGGGATTATTAATTTAATAATTTCCTTCTACTTTCACCCTTTTCCTTTTAGCCCCCATATGTCCAGTGTTGGGATTGTGTTCTTCAGTACTTCTTCCTTCGGGACTTCAGGACTTTGCAACCTTTCAAATCTCCCAAATCATATTTCATTGAAATAGATTGGACGGTCAATATTCAATCCTTCATTTAGATGTACGATCTAGGCTTATCAGAGGTCTTTCAAGTAAATTGTCGGTCAGGACTTGATCAACATTTGAATGGATGATTCTTGTTCATTTTTTAACTTCATAATTCTGGACTTTTGTTGGTGGTGAAACTCCCAAAGTAAAACTCATGGAGTGACGTAACTTGTTGATGTCACTTAATGGCGTGGCATGGGCCAAGTGGTTGCCACGTGTCACTCAGATTATTGATTTAAATGTATCTGAATTGTCAATTTCATCTTGACACTTTTCATTATCTGACTGTGTCCTTTTTGACGTGGTCTATTGACGTAGATCTCCCGATGTGGCACATATTATTGTCCTTGATCTAACTGTCAGGATACTTCCTTAAATGTATCTCAGATCGATGGTTGAGAGTGACTTTGGAACTTCAAAACTTCGGCCTTTGGGACTTCGGTAATTTGATTTCTCCACTTCCCAGTTCTTCCAAAGTGAGATTCCCTGAAGTGTAACCTCCTCACAAATTTTAACCAAAAATGAATGTTGTTGGTTGATCATGATATTAGATCGATGACTCCTTCTGTCTGGGATGCTATTTTTCCTTGGTTTAAATCCAACGGCTCTTCATCTTTGTTTATCCTCTCCTTCCACTTTAAAGTGATCCAACAGATATTGGGAATTCAGATATTCGAATTATCAACCCTCTCTTATCCTATCCTTCCACTTAAAGTGATCCAACGACTTTCAGGAATTCAGGTATTCGAGATCTCATCCCTTTTTCCTTGCTTATCCTATCCTTCCACTTTAAAGTGATCCAATAGGTGTCAGGAATTCGAGTATTTGAGATCTCAGCCCTTTCTTATCCTATCCTTCCACTTAAAGTGATCCAACGGTTGTCGCGAATTCATGTATTTGATATCTCATCCCTTTTTCCTTTCTTATCCTATCCTTCCACTTAAAGTGATTCAACGACTGAGAATGGTCCTGGAGTAGATCAACGATCAGTGATGATTGCGGGGTCCCAAATAGCACGATGTTTAAAACTATCAATGGGCTCTGCAATGGAAAAATTCTCATTGGTAGAGGAAATGATCCCAACCGTAGATCTATTTGGCGGGTGTCGATCGATGATCTACACTAATTGTGGGATTGGAATTAGCGTGTTGTTTAATTCTCCCTTTGCGCTCTGCAATCAATCCCTTCCCTTGATCTGTGCTTGCATATCCAACAGTCACAACTTAATATGATCATTTGGTGGATCAACCATAGCCACTGATCTTTGAATCTATAAGATCTGACAGTCTAGAATAATTGTGGGATTGAAAATAACACTTTTTTTAATTCTCCTTTCGCTCTCCAAAATCTATCCCTGTCGTTGATCTACTGCTTGTGTATCAACAGTCCTGACTTGATCTGTGCTTTCCCTTCTAATTTTCATTGTATCATCTCTTATAATATTTGATCTTCATTCTCTAACCCTCCTCAGCTTCATATGCATCATCAACTGTTGAAATCAATGACAATACACCAATGACAGTATGTCCAACACTACATTAGGTATCCTGTACAATTTTATGTTCAAAGTAATAATAACACTATGAGGCCTAGACTCATATACAACATGAAGTTTCCATAAATAATTTTGTCCCAAAATAACATCACAAATTTCAAGTGGAGAAACATCACACAATACCTCATCTTTGAAGGGCTTTATGTCGTACAACAGGAAACACTATTGGATGACGTGAAGAAGACTTCCTTGGCAGAGCCATCCAATGGTGAAGGGTTGCGAGTGCAGTGTTTTTGATAGGTCTGAATTCTTGAAGAACTCCTTTAAGATGAGATTCTTCTGGCTACTTCTATCAATGATGAACTGCATCGGGGTGCCTTTCACCCACATGTATGAGTGAAAGAAGCACTCGCCTTCCTCTGGCTCATCAGGTTCATTGGGATGGATCTTGGTGGTAGAAAAGGTGGAACTGCATTCTTCTTCAATGATCCATTTATCCAAGTGGATATTTGTGGCTACCCACCTATTCCAACTGGCTCAAAACAATTTTCTGGCAACTTACTATTTTTAGCAGTTTTTTGGTTCCTGAACTTTCGGGGCCATTTTGAGGGCCTAAACGAATATTTTTCGTAATATGGAACCTCAATGATATCCAAAGGATTTTTTTGATCCCCCAAAATGAATCTCCTCATCTATACCTTTCCAATGAGCTATTTTTCACCCCAAACAAAGATTTTATGCCAAAGTTATGCCCTTGGGAAGTTGATACACCAAACTACCAAAAATGGTGTCCACAAAACTGTTGGATTTTCATCTTCCAGGGTTAGGGTTTTGGATTTTATTTATGTTAAAAAGGACTTTGGAGCCTCATTGTAACAATTATCTTCTTTCAAATGAGTGTATCCATCACATCTTTTCTCAGAGATAAGTTACCACCATTCTAGCAAGTCTTTCACTCTATAATTTTACAGTTATGTACATTTCACTCATTAATAGAAATTGTGTATTATTGTATCTTTGTGTTTATGGTTATAACTTATATATATATATATTTGTTATATTATTGGATATATGATATATCTATGTACATTTATTCATAATATCTTTGCTCTCATTTTGTGCCGAAAATAATCTGGATCAGTGGTATCAGGGCAAGCTACTCTTGTTCATTTAGTTTTTTAGTACATGTCCCCAATGAGGTCCGAGTATATAAATTTGGGTCTCGATCTTGTCTCTATTGAGGAAAATTGATCTCACATTCCCAAGAAACTCTCTATGGTGGAATAAAAGAAAAATGATGGAGTAGAAGATTCTATTCATCTATTGCTTGAGCAAGTGCTCACACAACAAAGGGATGAAATGATGGATAATTTTTCCCACGTCCTTCAACACCTGTCGATAAAAGTAGGTGCATATTCATCAAGTGACCACTTTGGTGGCACCTCTCCTTTTAAGGTACAATTTAATTTTTATATTCTTATATTCAAAGGTCAGATTGATGCAGAATCCCTAGAAAAATGGTTAAATCTGCTAGAAGCTTATTTCTCCATTCACAATTTTTCTGAGAGGGAAAAGATCACCTTCGCACTCCTTAAGGCTCTCCCCCATGTCAAACATTGGTGGGAAAATTACTGGGAGAAAATTTCAACAAAGGATTCTAGAATATATGGGGTCGATCCCACTTGGTATTTTTTTGTGGATGCGGTCAAGGAAAAATATTACCATGTTGGTAACTATGATGACGAATACATGAGATCAACCACATTAAGTAAAGAGAGGGGGAAAATGGTGTTGGGTTTTACAAATAATTTCCAAACCCTACACACCAAGCTGGGTATCAAAGACTCTGAGTGGCATTTGGTTCTGAAATACCTCGAGGCTCTGCATAGGTACATCAAAACTGAAATGGATTTCTTGGAAATATCATCATTGAGATCTACCTATCAATATGTTGTCAAAATCGAGAATAAATATAGGCACCAAAACAAACAGGAGTACAGATCTGAAAATCAACAACAACCAAAGTATGATAAATACGACCCTAACAAACATCCTCCCAAAAACCCGTCCAAGCCACAGGAAAAGAAGGGTAATGAAAAGATGAAGAAGAACACCAAAAAGTGGTGCAATTTCCACAAAATCCCCTAGCACAACACTAATGAATGTCTCTCAAAACAATCATTGGTGGCTGAGATCAAAGAAAATGAGTTGAAACCTGATTCAGAATCTGATTCAAAAAATAATGGAAGAAGGAAGATCTTCGATGAAGACCCCACTGCTACTACCATGACTGCAATAATTCAACCAGAAGAACCAACAGATCATAAAGAGGGGGGGTGCCTTTTTCATTCACATATGTGGGTGAAGGGGACCCTACTGTATTTTATTGTTGATAGTGGAAGCCAAAAGAACCTCATCTCAACAGAAGTCGTCAAGTAGTTGGGATTGTCAACAAAACCACACCTGCAACCATACAACATCAGGTGGATTTTTTAGGGACAAGATCTCCATTTCAGCCAGCAGTGTTGACTGTCATACGACATCTATCCCTTCAAGGATGAGGTATTATGTTATGTTGCCTCGCTAGATTTCTGTGATGTTATTTTGGCCCAACCATATATGTGAAATCCCCATGTTTTTTATAAGTCTCGATCTCATAGTGTCATTTTTACTCTGGGGGTCATCTCTATAAGATACTAGAGGTAGTTCCAACTACTGTCCCACCTAAACAATGTTGCAAGGTAGTATCTCATACTACAAAATTCAAATTCTTCACAATCTATTCAAAAGGTGAAAAAAAGGAAACTACAACCATTGCATCCTCAATACAAACACCTTATATCCAGTAGAATCAAGTGGACAAGATTGAATCAAAGTGTAAATATTCCTTATGCACAGAGTCATCACATCAAGCTCTCAACAACCTCCCACAAACCAAGCAATGCAACTCCTCCAGCAAGGAAAGCAACTCACCAAGTTTTAGTTTCAACAAACACTTGTCCCTCTCTTCCTGTAACTCAACCCAATGGATAACATTTCTTCCTAAGGAGGGAGCATTGATCCAGGTGGATATCGGTGGCCACCCACCTATTCCAACTGCCTCAAAACAATTTTCTGGAAACTTACTATATTTAGCAGTTTTTTTATTCCTGAACTTCCAGGGAAATTTTGAGGGCCTAAATGAATATTTTTTGCAATAGGGAATCTCAATGATTTCCAAAGGCTCTGATTGATCCCCAAAACTAAATCTCGTCATCAATACCTTTCCAACGATCTATTGTGTGCATGTCGGTGCAATTATATGCATAATATATTACCAAACATAAATTATCAATCAGGATTCGTAATCAGTAGAGTTGATGAACTATATGTGTCGATAACAGATAGGTTCCTATGTCTGATGAGTATATCTCAATCAAGAAAACCATATAAAACCAATACTCTGTTTTCACACTTCAAAGATAACACTCTTCACACAATTCATAAATTAGAAATCAAAACTAATCAATAAATGTATAATTCAGAATTCTTGTCCAGGGGATGGATCTGCTCATTATAGGCTCATGAAAGATAGATATGGGCTATGAATTTATCCCCTGTAGCAACTAATTTCAATAGTAAACTGTAATCAACTTTCTGCACACAGTAAAAAGGCAATCACTCATAACTTAATCAATTATGGAAGAAACTTTGTCCCTACACAGGAAACATTACAAGACACTCCATTCTTAGCACATGTATGTGAGAGATGGAGGTATGATCTCATTTCCTATATAAACTCACTTAAAAATTGAAATAAATTCTTATCTAATTATGCACACTCTTCAAAATCAATTGATGCATCACAAACAAAAATTTAATACAATCTTACAATCTCGCAATTCTAGAAAATTACTTCGTTTCTACACAGGAAACATAATTTTTAATGAGATGTTCCATTTGTTTGCTTATGTAATGCGAATGATGGACTCTAAATTGTTCCTGTGCTGCCACACTTTGCAATCAATTCTAATAGTGAAATCAGAAATAAAATCAAAACAACAAGTACAAAAAACATAAATCTATACTAATAATTTACAATGAGATTACCAAGCTAGATCGGTGGCCCTTGTTGATGCCAACATGGAAGCTTTTAGATCAGAAGATGCTAAATTCTAAGAGACACACAGGATCATTGAATTCAAACTTCCATTGATCTTCAACAAATAAATTTACAAAAAGAGTTGGTTCAGAAATCCAATTTGCAGCATACTAATTCCTCCCCTTTTGATTAGAGCCATCATTCAATTTATATGATTTTTACATTACAATTTTGGATATAGAAAATAAAATCCAAATCAAAACCATTTTACATCAATGGAGGTTGAGTTCAACCATTTAGCTAATCAGGGAAATTCATTTCCCACGAATATGGGCATGATCTTAGAATTTATGGAAAATTGGCAAAGATTTAGGATGGATCGTTCCCCCTGAGATGGAGGTCCACACATATGATATATGGTGATTCTGGCACTCATGTCCGAATAAAAACATTGCTATGGACAAAAACCATGTCCCCAAATTTTGATATTCATCGTCATCGGCCCAAAAATCAAGGTGAAAATCCAGTACCAGAATCCTGTAGATAGGGTTTTAGTACCAGATTAGCACAATCATAGCCATGAGTACCAGATTAGCATAGAAAAGGTGTTGGTATCATATTAGACACCCATGCAGTACCAAATCAATGCTTCTTAAGATTCAAATGATTAGGATCATACAAAATCAAACATTTAATCATTTTAACTCAAGAAAACTAAACAAACCATGCTTTAATCATAAGTTACCTCTTATGCACATGAACAAGGTCATCAAGTGTATTTATGAAGGAAAAAATCAAGTATACACTCATAGCATAGGTATAATAGGCTCAGATAGAGGGTAATATAGGGCATTAGAAGTGTCAATGTCCTCATGCAACAATGATCTTCAAAATTTTCAAAATTGATGGTACTCCTCACGTGATCAAGCATTCTTGACGTTCCACCCTTCATCATATCCTAAGTTCCTATTATATAATATAAACTTATTGGCCTATGCTTCACACTTATGACCCATGGAAAAGTAGTTATGACGGAAAAGTGGAGTCATGAGTAATTGATTAGATCTGTCAGTAATTTGACATTAGGTTTTATCCAATCTGTTTTCGATCAAACTTAGGAGAAAGTGGGTGGTTGTGACTCTAATATGATTATAGGATAGTGGCCAAGATTTTTCATAATGAATTTGACTAATAGCCCCCCCCAAGGCTAGATTACCTTTTAAAATAAAAGTGATATAAGCATAGTTTAGATCTCATTTGAAGAGAGGAGAACATAAAAGAATACATACCAAGATGATCAACTCGTTTCTTATCCAAGTTTTTAGAGATGAATATCTTCTTGCTTAGGTAAGGTGAATTACACATACTGAGGGTCCCACTTCTAATGAAAACCTATTTATTTTAAAGATAAAACTCTAAAGTGGATACTTGAAGGTTCTTAAGAACATCATCCGAGAGTTATAAAGGTCATCTCCTAGCCTTGATTTGATAATGCTTTAGAATGAGACCCAAGGTTTCTTGTTTAGTTTTAGGTGTGCCACTTTATGTTTTTCAACTCCCTTTACCTGGCATAGCCCCGCTTCCAGCAGGCCTGTTCAGTACCTCGGCAGGTTTACCTTAGTACCATACAAGCATGGCCCCGCTGCCAGCAGGCCTGTTCAATAGCTCAATGAGTTTACTTGTACTTCCTGATACTTCCTTTTTATTATATTACTCAAAATATTTATAATGATGTATACTGTTCATTGACAATTTTAGAGTATAAGGAAGGCAGGTGGTACAGGAGTGTTACTAGGAACATAATTAATTGTTTTCAATTATCCCAAGTGGGGATGATTTTAAGGATGGAAATTTATTTTAAAATATAGAAAACTTGGTGAATCTTACTAATCCTTCATATCTCAACTATAAATGTTTGGCGATATTTTTGTAAAAATATTCAAATTTCTATGTATTTTATATAGTTTTTATAAAATTTTGGCAATTTTTAAAGTAAAATAATTTTATCCTATAGAATTTGGGAGAATCATTTTTAAAATAGCGAATATCGTTTTTGGAAAAACCATGGAAAATTAGCCCATGAGCGAAATTTAACCCCTAAAATCATCCCTGGTTCCCAAGGGTGACATCATCCACATTCAACTTAAATCTCAGTTATTCAATGTATTATGGAACATCCCAGATAATGACTAAGAGGTCCCTCTATTTAATCCTATTAGGATTCTCATGAAAGTTCATTGCAGTTTTGCAAGGGGGGTCCACCGCATCAGTTTTCATCAATACCTCCCAAGAGACACTTGTAAAGATAAACTTGGGTAAGAATTTGTTGAATCAACTAGGTTAGTATTAGACATAATGGTGTCACCATTTTTCAATGGATATTTCAATTAGCAAACACTTTTTCAAAATGATGAGGTAATAAGACAAGTGCACCCATTATCATATAGAGCTAAATGTGGAAATGTCTTCTTAAAGGATAGCAAGGATTATTCATTTAGGGGTGAGTGTAGAAATGTAGGAGGAAGATGTACATGAGAGTAAAGAAAAATTCAACACAAGACTTAAATGATACTTGATAGAAAGAAAATGGAAAGATTAGCCCATACCTCCCATTACGTGAAATGAAAATGATGTTAAGAACAAGACAAAGATCATATCACTTTGGTATTAGAACCAGATTGGTAATTGGTATCAGAACATTTTTCTATAGTACTGTAATAGATAGTACCAAAACAGAGCAGGGGGAAGAAACAGAGTGATAGGATGAATGATTTCTATACGAGGACATGTATACGAGGGCTTGCAAAATTTAATGGTAGGGAGTATGAAATAATTGAGAGTAACCATATGTTTACTGCATAATTAGCCTAATTTCTTTAATAAAATTAAAAATGTTGAATTTATATGTCCTAGTACTTAAATCGAGCAGCAAAACTTGAATATATGATTAGAGCTACCAACACCTTGTTACCAGTACTGGATCACCTGAGTACCGGATCACTTGAGTACCGGATCATCTGAGTCCAGAGTTATGGTCAGTATCGGAATAACGCAGGGTTCCTTCTTCAGCACTGGATGAATGTGGAGACATTGTTTAGTACTGGATGTGGTCCAGTACCGGATTAGCGTAGCAAGATGTTTCAATACTAGAATAGCATAGAAATGACCATTGGTACCAGATGAACGCAAAGGTGAACATTGTGTTCTGATAATTGAAGATATTTTGACATAGTACCTAGTGGTAGTGCTTTTGAAATTTTTGTAGGATGCACCTTGTATAAGTAGCTAGTGTTTTTTGGTGTTTTGGAAGAGGACATGTGATTTGATTCAACTGAAAAACCATGTATATGGAACAAATACCAACACTATATGCAGGAACTCTGAGTTTGCATCGAAATAATGCAAAATAATTTGGTGACTAGGCTCCAAGCTCTATGTTATCACTGAAATTTCGTTCGCAAATGGTTACAAGAATTCAGCATCATCAAATAGTTATGAGGTCACCCATGGACCAAAATATCACAAAATCATTCCCAAAGGGTCAAAAACTATACAACTAGTGCAAAAATTAAAGGGCGCTATGAAGACACAGGGCGCAAACACACATGCGCAAAACAGAAACGCAAGATTCGTGCACATGTGCATGATGCACGACTGTTGTCGCAAAAATCCGCACACCTGAGAAACGACACATTTATGAGAGTGGTCAGCCTCCCACCCACTTCTGGTTCAGCTTACAAGTTGATTTGACACTCAAATCTAGACTGGATTTGACTGGGTGGCTGGTCAAAGACCTAGAAATGCCCTAATTAGCTTCTTTACACACTACAAACTAGTTGGACAATACCTCAAAGGAATGCTATAAAAAGGCCATGGATACACTTCATTTTTCAAGGAATTAATAGCAAAGTTATGCTGCCATTATTCTCTTGAGTAATCCTCTATCCTTATCAAGATTATACTTGCATCATTGCATTGGGAAATCCATCTCACCCCTTGAGTGGATTAGCAAAGAATTATTTCACCATTTTCATTTTCATTTTCAAAGTTGTAAGAAGAGCTTATTTGTGGGGGTCCAAGAGCCCTCCCTTGGAGGAAGAAGGGACTCAGAGTCCTCTTTCTTCTCAGTGTTTTCTTTCACTAATATCAGCCTTATCATTGGTGACATGGGTCTCATTGTTTCTTTTGTCCTTATGTCCCTATGTTCATTAATTTAGTTGTTGTTTTATTTCTTAGTTTAATTCTTAGTTGTTCTTTTACATTTCTTTCTCTAACCCTTTTCCTTGTGGCTGTCCTGCTTAGCAAACCCAACTAAGCTTCCAAGAACCTCTATTTTTCTCACTAAGATGACGAAAGAGGCACAACAGATTGGCGACTCCACCGGGGAAAGGTATCAATTTCCTACCCCATTTGGGTTTTTCTAGCTCTTCTTTTGGTTTATTTAACTTGCAGGTGCATTAATTGGCCTAAGTCGACCTGCCAATCATCCAATTCCAAGTTGAATTGAGATAATTCCATATGGAATTTTCATTCACAGCCGTGTGTCACCTGTGCGTGGGTTTTTCGGCCCAAAGATGCACATCATACACACATGCACCTAAGTTACAGTTCTGCTCTGCGCATCTGTGCCCATTAGCTCTTTTCAGTCTGCACACATGCGCTCTGTGCGCCTCTATCTCCACTGAGACCCGCGCACCTGTGCAAAAAAATCACATTTTAAGGTTTTTTGAGATTTCGGGAGGGCCTTTAGCCTTCTTAAAATTGATTTCATGCATGTTTTAAGCTGCACCACACTTAGTTCCCTATTCATATAAAGGGATTAGTCAAAACACATAGACACTTGGGAGGTTAAAATTATTATTTCTTCTTTTTCTTTCATTTTCACCACATGGATGGCTTGTTTTGGCTAAAAATATAAGTTGGAAATCATTTGTAATCACATTTAACTTGCATTGGGACTATAAGTTGGATAAACAATCGCTTAGTATGCTCTTCTCTCGCGCCTCCAAGCGACCTTGAGAATCAAAAAAAGATTGTGGAACAATTTCATCTCCCTTAAAAAAATTAAAACCTTTAGGAGAGGACAACAACCCTTCTTGGGACTCCTCTTAGTTTAGTTTTTCAAACACATCTTAAGATTGTAACGGGGCCATACATGCCCACATGCTACAATGATAGGATAGTGTTGAAATTTACTTTCTTAGATCAAATCACTAGGGAAGTTTAAAGGTTTTGTAATGGACCCACACATGCCCACATGATCACAATCTAGGATAGTTTCAAATCTTTTCTTAGATCACATCACAATAGGGAGTTAAAGGAATAGTAGCGGACCCACATGTCCACATGCTAGCTTCCTAGGGACTTTTTAATTACGCAAGGTTGTACCAAAGGCATTTAGTTAATTAGGTAATCAACACTTGTAAGGACCAAGCGAAGTCCAAATGCAGCAAGGTGACACCTAATTCATTAAAATTTGGCACACTTTCACTCATTCACACACAAAATCCACTTATCACTCACATAGTTTCTTCTTGAAACATGGAGGTCAAAGTAAGTTTCCTCCAAAGGGATTCTGAAACACCCCACCCTTTTCTTGATGAAACTATCCACTCCCATTTAAT
>JZKD02S1847064.1:460911-473858 GCA_000966675.3 Picea glauca
TCTAGGTAGGATTTTAGGGATAGGCATCCAAATAACTCCTCGTTATCTGGTTCTCACATTGTCAAAACCATAGAAGTTGTCAAATAGGGAACTGAAAATCCTCCAAGTCAAGTGTGCCTAACACCATAAGGTAGGGAGATACCTGTGAAGGGTTGAAGGCCGAGGTCCAGTTGTTTTGTGCGTCCCCCCTTGAGGCACCCACCTCTTGGACGGGATCCATCCCATGACCCATTTCTTAGGCCAAAAATCTAAATGTCGCACTTTCACCGAGGTACCTAGTGACCAAATTTTAGGACATCTACCTAGGTGGCAATTGTGGGCTGCAATTGCACCTTGATCGGATTGTGTGCGGCTATTGGGAAATATAGCCAGCTCTTTCGGGATATGCCCCCTTTACCCCTCATTATAATCGATTATTTCATTCTTCACTAGTTTCTCTTCCGGTGACTTCAGACCCCACTGTTGAGTACTATTGGAAGGTCTAGTGCTATTTGAGAGGAAGGACGTTACGTCTTTTTAGGACACAAGAATTTGTTTTCTTTGATTCCCCACACAGACAAAACCCACTTATCCACATATATGCTTATTTTTCAAACCACTTTATGTATGATGCACTTCTGATTACATTTTGATTTGGATATATATATTGTGTAAAGTTCAAAATTTGCAACAAAGGTTCTTGTTTAATTTCTCTCATCACATTTCGCACACATCCACTCATCTAGTCGGACATCATAGGGGACCCATAGAACCCCCATCATTCCAGACGCTTACTACACCTCCCTCCTATTTTAGAGGGAGTTCCTAGTCTTGCCACCTCATCGACACCGCCTTCACACACTCCTGTGAGTGCTACTATCTTAGGATCAACTTTGCTTGGTTCCACATTACTTGGGTCCACTTCCCAAGTCCCTCCGTCCACTCGCTCTTCTTTACATAGAAGTGCAGGACCAAATTCCTCTCAAGGGGGAAGTACCAACCCACCTAGCCCCCCTCAAGGGTCAGGTTCACAACACACTTACACCATGGCTGGAGCTAATCCTCCCCCCCCATTGTAGATGCCATATTTGGCCTCTCTTAACATACCAGATCTAAGCAAAATCACCAATGATCCTATATTGCATGACCCCACATGGCCTTCCATTCCCACCAAACTACCTTTAGACATCCCCAAGTTTGAAGGAAAGGTAGGAGATGACCCTGCCAACCATGTCATGACTTTCCAACTATGGTGCTCTTCCAACAACATTATGGATGATTCCATCAGACTACAATTATTTCAACGCACACTCACTGGCCCATCAGCCAAATGGTATGTAGATGAAAAATCAGGGTCCCATGCGACTTTCGAGTCCTTGGCCAAAGAATTTTTGACCTTCTTTCAATTACCAATCCGCCATGACAATGGTCTAGAACTACTCTCTAATTTCAAGCAAACCTCAGCCACACATATCATTGATCACATTCACGAGTGGTGTAGGCGACATAGTTTGTGCAAAGTAGAAACCACTAAACAACAGTGACTTGACTGGTTTCTTAGATCACTTGTCTCTCTCCTCGCTAAGGATGTAGCTTCCACCTTCCCTCAATCATAAGAGGAAGCCATCAGTAAGGCTCAACAATACGACCTCATCTATTCACAGTCAGGGTACTTATACACAGTACTCCCTAATCTCCCAAAACTTGTGTCGTTTGGCCAAGAAAATCCTGGGATGTCTCACTCAGCAGACAGACTGATTGGTAATACCACACACCACAGTCCTCAACCCCAACCACCACCAATGTATGGAACACCTCAATATCTTTCGGCATATGGGGGCACCTCTTATTACCCCCCACCCCCTTATCAACAACCATACCCTGCTACTATGCCTCCACCCATTAGTGGGCCACCGCCGGCACCCCCCATACACCCACCTATTCAAACAAGTTCTAGTACCCCCTCCACCTCAGCTTATAGTACTAGCGAAATCACCACACCTTCCTATGTACGTTACAGATCGTTACCCCCACAGAATCTGTACTTTCCATTTCCTGGTCCCCCACAACCCATTGCTCCCCCACATCCTCATGCTGGGGTGAATTTTGTTCAACCCTCTCCTGTTCAGCAATATCAAAATTTCAAACAGCTAAATATGGAAAATCCGACCCACCCGTCAAACAATGCCAAAAATAAAGGAAGAAACATGAAAAATAACAACCCAGGCCAAGGCAGGAATCAACCCCAACAAAACAAACCGGCTGGGGGGAACCAGAACCAAGGGAATCAAAACACCCAAAGGGGCAATAAAAATAGGCGTCAAGGAAGAAATAACAATACTATCAAGACCAATTTCCCTTGTGCCCTTTATGGTGAGTTCGGTCATTATACTCATCATTTCCCCCAAATCACTTATTTGAAATGGCTGAAAGACTCAGGCAGTCTACCCCATCCTCCAGCACCGCCTGCCCCTCAGCAGGCCCCACAACAATACGTGCAACAACCCCCCCTCTTTCGTGCTGCAAAATCCTATTCCACACCAAGGTGTGATAAACACCCAATAGGACACCCAACCTCCCCCACCTTAGGTGGTAAAATACCTCAATCCAAACAATTCAGTAGATCACACAATCCTCCTCACTAGTGAGGAAGAAATCCTTCTGCAAACATGTAATCGTCAGTACCATGCACCTGCTGAGTCCCCTCCCTTTCCTCCAGAAATAGTCCCCGCACCAACAGGACCCCCATTGGTGATCCCTCACCCTAACACAAAACCACCTCTTCACATCCCTCACATCCCATTGTGCAGGAATGTCCACAACCCACAGGCTAGGGCAACTCATAATTACAGTTTGGTTGATGACTTAGCACAATCCCCAGCTACCATGTCAGTCTTAGAAGTCCTTCAGACTTGTCCCACTCAGCGGAAATCATTACTTTCCACCTTGGGGGCAGTCGACCCCACAGATACTCGACTCATTACATTTGATATTGACAGTGGAGAACCTCGCCTTCTCGCTTTGATCACTTTTCAAATCCTAGTGAAAATACGGAACATTATAGTTCATCGGTGTATCATCGATGAAGGTGCATCTACATGCATTATGTCCAAATCTGTATGGAAGAAACTTGGTTCCCCTGAACTCATACCCTCTGCAATTAGCTTACGAGCTTATGACAGATGACCATCATCTCCTGAAGGGCTCTTTCAAAATCTCCCCATAGAACTCAGGGGCAAGACTATTCTCATTGACATTGAAGTTATCGATGCCCCACTCGATTATAATGTCCTATTCTATCGTAGCTACATGTACGCTATGAAGGCAGTTGCCTCTTCTGTGTTTCGAACAATGATGTTCCCCCACAACAAGAAGATTGTTACCATTGACTAAGTCTCACATTACGAGCCTAACCCATCTACCAACATCGATAAGATTCTCCCTCTCATCCACACAAGTCATGACGCATACCCACTCATCGAAATGGGTCCCGGAATTTTCAAAGATCCATCATTGTTAGGAACTTACCATGGAGAACTACCGCTCCTTCATCCTTCCAATCAAGTATGCACCATATCATCTAACTGAACTGACATAGAGGATACCCTTCCTCCTAGGGAGGCTTCTATCATATCCGACGTCCCACTAGTCGTAGATCTTCCCCCTCACGAGCCTCCTGCGAACTCGTCGAACCCACCAGTCCACAATTTCACCTCTCCCCAAGGCCATATCCCAGTTTGGGAGACAGTTCCCCAAGCCAACACTCAAATCCCCTTCTCTTACCCTCCTCCAGGTGTACAATCTTTCCAGGTAGCCGCAACGCTTACCCTCCCTAATATGGTGTTAGCAATTCCAGTTTGGTATTTACATCCACCAGAGATAGTTCCTTGACCATCCCTTCCCCCCAAAATGGAAGGAATCCCAATGACGATTCCCATACTCACTCCCACCATACCCTCTACACCCCCACTCACTACTCTCCCTGCCACAGCTGGGGGCAGAAGAAAGAAGGAGCCCACAACTCCTCTTCCCAAGTGCATCCAACCCCCTTGCACGCTATGTGAGAAAGATGGACACCAAACCAACAACTGCCCATCTCTACCAGAGTTACGGAACTTAATTCCACTCAATCAAACTCCATCAACCCTCGCCACCATAATAAGTACTGCCATTATTTCCCCTCACTCAAGTAGTAAAGGGCTACGAACCAAATTCGCTTTCCCTATATGTTCAGAATATGGCCATTATACCCACTATTGCCCAGCACTGCCACACTTTCGACAGACATTAGCCGCAGTATGCCAAAGCTTCCAGAACAAACCCAACCTAGCTACATCATCCCTCCCTAAAATCATTGACATCCATTATATCACAACTTCATTCAATGAACGTATGAGATGCCCTTGCTCTCTATGTGAGTCCTTAGATCATTTTACATACCAATGTCCTATGATCATTGAATACAGGCAACGCCAATTGACCCTGATTCAAACCCTGACACCCCCTACAGAATCGATGGTCGACCCTACCTCGTCAGTAGATATTCTTCATATCATTTCTCCCGAACCCAAGGCCCTCCCAATGCCTCCATGGTTCTTGGATGACTTATCAGAGGATTCACCCCCAAATCCTCCCAATTCTCCTATTCATTTCCCTACGGAAATATTACACCAAACTACCACTGGTACTCCTCAGTACTTCGATATTTGGTTTATGTCGAGTGAACCATCAAAATCTCATTGCATCATTCCCCCTGCTTCTTCTTCACCCAAGGACCACCACATGGCGACAGTCACCGATGTCGCTCTTTTAGACCCCCTGTATTCCCGCCAATTTCACTGTGACGAGGACATAATCGAGGAACTAAACACCGTCGACTACCCATGGGATGTGCTCCACCATCGAGCGCTCTTCTTTCCACAGGAAGCCTCCACGCCTCCTCATCCACACCCCATATACACAGACAAAACCAAATATTTCCTCCCATCAGGGCACATCGACTCGTTCAACAACCCCATTCCTGCCCCTGATGCTTTTGAAGAAGGCAACATGGCCAACATTTGCCCGACCATCAAACTCGATATTTCCATAAAAAATGGAGTCGTCGAGGAAATCACCATTGGTGCCACTTTCACTCCTCAAGAAATCATCACCTATAAAGCCCTCTTCCAAGAATATCGGGGTATTTTTTCCTAGTCATACACAAAAATGCTTGGCCTTGATCCCTCGATTGTCGAACATCGCATCGACACTTGGCCTAACATAACCCCAGTTCGTCAAAAATAGCGACCGCTACACCCATCCAAAGCAGAAGCCATCAAAACCGAGATTGACAAATTACGTGTTGTCGGGTTCATCTACCCCATCCCCTATACATCATGGGTTTCCAACCCTGTACCCGTTAACAAAAAAAAGGGCACTATCTGCATCTGCACGGACTTTCGTGATCTCAATCACACATGTCCCAAAGACAACTTTCCAATGCCTTTCATCTATCAAATTATCGATGACTATGCAGGCCACGAGGATCTATCCTTCATGGATGGTTTATTTGGTTATAATCAAATCCAAATTCACCTAGTCGATTAGTACAAAACCGCATTCACTACCCCTTGGGGTACTTTTGCATATCGTGTCATTTCGTTTAGACTAAAGAATGATGGCACAACTTTCCAACGGGCTATGACATACATTTTTCATGATCTGGCTCATATCATCCTTGCATACTTGGACGACCTCACAGCTCGATCCAAGAAATGCACCCAACATCTTGATGATTTACGGATCATCTTCCAACGGTGTCGTCAGTACAACATCCACTTGAACCCCCTCAAGTGCGTATTCTGCATCACCACGGGGAGCCTCCTTGGATTCATCATTTCCCAAAGTGGTATTACCTTGGACCCCCTCAAATTCCAAGCTATCACCAAAATTCCACCTCCCCAGAATTTACGTCAACTCCAGAGCCTACAAGGCAAGGCTAACTTTCTACGATGATTTGTCCCAAACTACGCCACTTGTGTACACGGTTTCCTTTGCTTACTATGTCATGACATCCCATTTTACTGGGATGAACATGCCCAATAGTCATTTGACGATCTTAAAATGGCACTCTCTAACACCCCTTTAATTAGTGCACCTAACTACAATCGCGATTATATCCTCTACATATCAGCATCAGTTGTTTCAGTAGCAGGAGTTCTCGTTTAGATAGGTGATGACGATCATGAGCATGTCATTTATTATGTTAGTAAAAACCTCTCAGGGCCACCCTTGAGGTATAAACACGAAGAGAAACTAGCCCTTGCAGTCATCTTCGCAGTCCAGAAACTACGTCACTACATTCTGCTTCGCACAACTAAGGTTGTAGTAGATTCCAACCCTATGCAATACTTGCTCAGTCGTTGGCAAATTAACGACAAATTTTCTCGATGAATCGTTGTCCTTCAGGGGTATGATCTTGAATTCTCAACACCCAAGAGAAAGAAATCCCTCATCCTTGCCGAACTTGTCATGACCCTCCCCTCTTACACAACCAGTGTCCCCGTCAATACCAACTTTCCCGACAAACACCTCTTTTACATCACTATGGATGATCCTTGGCACGGCAACCTCCTCGTCTACCTCCAAACTACAAAGTTTGGTAACCACCTTTCACGAGATGATCATCGTTGTATTCGCCATCAGGCCCCCCGCTACCTCCTCATCGAAGACATCTTATACTAGCGAGGGGTCGACACCATCCTTCGTCGATGCCTGACTATTGATCAGGACGATCGAGTCTTAAACAACTGCCATAGCGGTGCATGTGGGGGCCATATTTTGGGAATGTCCACTACTTAGAAGATCATCCGAGAAGGTTATTTTTGGCCTACATTGTTTCACGATTGCATTTACATCATGAAACGATGCGAGAAATGTCATCTTTTCACCAATAAAGCACAAGCACCACCTACTCTTCTTCACCTAGTCATCACTGTCGGCCCCTTCTGTAAATGGGGCATCGACTTCATGACTTGTAATCCCCCCTCTAGAAATGGACACAAGTACATTGTCATGGCAGTCAATTACTTCACAAAATGGGTAGAATCTATGCCCATCTTCAACAATACCGCTGACACCACAGCGCGTTTTTTCTTTAATCACGTCATATCCCACTTTGGAGTACCACTCAAACTAGTTTTCGATCATGGGAAACACTTCGAGAATGAGATTTTTGTCGAACTACTCATCTTGGTTAGGATTCTCCCATAATTTTTCCTCACCATATTACCCTTATTCTAACAGACAAATCGAAGCAGTCAACAAGGTCCTCAAGACCATGTTACAGCACACAGTTAACAAACATAAGACCAATTGGAATCATATGTTATTTTTTGTGCTATGGTCTTACCGTACAGCTGTGAAAACAACCACTGGTTTCACACCATTTCATCTAGTCCATGGGGTTGAGGCCACTCTTCCCATCGAGTGCGAAATTCCCACCTTACGCACTGCAATTGAGCTATTACCTGACACTGCTCCAATGGAGCAACACTTGCTGAACTTAGAGTCCTTGGATGAAGATCGTCGATCTTCATTACAGAACAATGAGGCAGCTAAAAAACAATCAAAGGCCACCTTTGATCGACATGTCAACCTTCGCTCATTTCATGAAGGCGACCTCGCCCTTGCTTATGATATCGCTCATGATACCTTTGGTCATGGAAAATTCGAGTCGCTATGGCATGGCCCATACATTATCCAACATTGTCTCACCAAAGGCACATACATCATGGCCTCTCCCGAAGACCTTTCTCTCAAAGAACCCGTCAACGTGTTATACTTAAAGAAATTTTATGCCTAAATGTAGCAATTCTACTTTAGGTTATTTTATTTTATAGTGTTTTTAATCTTTTTTATCCCTCATGTCTAAACTATCATTTGTGCTATTGAAAGATTCTTCCTTCGCCAGCCTACCACATCGATTACACCGATGGTGCTAGCCGTTGGACACAAAATCTCGCTTCGGCAACTTGGGCCCTCTATACCCCTTCAAATGAAATGCTCCATTCAAGCAGCATATGTTTGGTTTCAGCCACTAGCAACCAAGCCGAATACACTGCCATCATTGGCCTCCTAACCAATGCCCAACATCATCGTATTCATCACCTGAGCATCTTGCTCGACTCTCAACTAGTCGTTCTTCAGCTCAATAATGTGTACCGCATACGCAATCCTTGCCTCTTTCATAAATACCTCCAGGTTAGACTTTTATCTCAACATTTTGATTCCATTACATTTACACATATTCTGAGACAATTGAATCAAATTATAGATAACTTAGCTAACATTGTGTTAAACTAGCATATATCACATCAAGATACCTATACACATACATAAACATATCAAAAACTTGTCACAGCATATACATAGTTTGGACATCATCAAACATTACAAAACACATGTAAACATCACATAGATCTCAAAATGTATACTCATGTATATATAAGTCGGTCCACAGTGCCATCCAAATGTTTGCATACAAAAAATACTAGTATCCATAGGCCAGTGAAGCACCTCGGTACAAAATGGTCTCACTAGCCTATATACAAAAATACAAAATACATAGAGCACCACTCAAGGTGCCTCTAGAGCACCACCTCCTGCCCCTACCTCAGGCGGTGGTCCCCCACCCACTATTGGTCCCTCCAAACCAGGAGGTAACCATCCAGTCATAGCAACACCTGCTACTATTGCTCGTCGTACCATGGCCTGCCACGGCGGCGGAACCCCCACACACTGCTCTAGGATTCCCTCATCCTGGATACGTGACCACATGCCCTCAAGCACACCCTATAGCACTGCCTCCAGGCAGCGGTGAATATCCTCAAAATCTGCTCCAGCATAAGCCAGAGGAGCATGTGCTGGCCCGGCACCTGGGTAATCAAACAAGCGTATCCTCACTACTCTCTCCCCCTCAGATGGTCTCGCCCCGGTGTCCTCATGCTAATGTCTCTCTCCTACCCACGGCCCTTCGCGTGACGGTCTCTTTGGATCTTGGCGAGCCGGTGCTCTCAGCAACTCAACCTTGGGCCTATGAGGTGCCACATCTGCACATACAAACAACCAAACAATAGTATCAGCATCTATATCATATACATATGTCATTCTGTCTCAAAAAACATATATATCAAAACTCCTAAACATACCTCGATGTTCAAAAACCTCCCCTGGAGGTAACACCATGTCTGGATCCTCCTGGAAGTCCACACCAGCATATGGGAACTGCAATATCACCTGTTTCACCTCAGCTGTGAATAAGTGGCCGCCCTCGCCACCACCGTGGCAAAGAAAAATAATTGACCACCACCTCAGTCGGGGCTCTCATGCCCCAGGAGCGCCCAATAAAATCCTAGGGTGCAACATAGGCACCCTCTCCAAAAACCAGGCCACTATGATGGACCCAAAGGAAAACTCTTATGTATCCATGGACCAACAAAGGTCCAGCTGCCCTACCATCCTGGCATGCAGCGTAAGCCCCTAGGTGAAGTGCTCACTAGCCAATACCCTCTCCATCACACACAGCTAACCACCACTGATCCGTTGAGTCGCAAGGGACCCATACACTCTCACAATCATCGCTACTATACAACGATGCACTAGAGCATCCATCGCCCCAATGCTCACAACAGTGCCCAACATAAAGTTCACCCTCGAACAAAACCTTCGGCCCACTATCACTAGCACCACATCCCTAGGTAACACCGTCTCCGCTGGTAGGGGCATTCCTCGAAACGGGAGCCCAGTCAAAAATATAAATGTCCTCCACCGCAGTGAAGGCAATCTGCTCTCCCCGCACCATGAAACAATGCAGGTCTGGACTCCACATCCAGATAAGGAATTGCAGGAGATACTCATGCGCTCCTATCAACGGGCACTCAAAGAACTTCAGCAACCCACAGGCTTCCAAAGTAGCACATACCCCCGAATCCTCAATCGCCACGGCATCCCTCAACTAGGACCAATCCCTCTCTCGCCAACCGACTAGCATCGTGCCCAATGATCACCTACAACCACGTAAAACAATCCCAGGTCAGTCACCTTGACCATCAAAAACATTAAAAAGATAAGTTTTACACCCGTCAACCTTGCCCCCAAGGCGCAACTATTTAACCCAGAGGCGTGCACACATGCGCGCCTGTTCACTCCACAGGCGCACACGTATGCACACCTGTCCACTCCATAGGTGTGCACATAGGTGCGCCTGTCCATCCTACAGGAGCGCCTTCATGCGCCCCTATCACGAACATAGGCGTGCATCAAAGCGCACCTGTCCAATACATAGTCACGCACACCTGTGTCGTTGTGTATCCAACAGGCACGCACATAATGCATGCCTTTTCCCCCCTCATAGGCTCCCCCATGCACTTCTATTCGGTGGGCAAGCGCACACTTGTGCGCGCATACTTCCGGATCACCCACGCACGTGGGGGGCCACACCCATAAAACCCCCTGTAGGACCCTCCGTATAGGCCCTGCCCAAAAATGGAAACCCTACTTCTATGCAGGATGATTAGACTACTAACCTGAAGCTCGTTGGTCCTCGATCGAATGCCTCATCCTCCCAGAGTCTCCAAATATCCTCTGAATACTTCTTGTCCAATCACTATAGCAGCAAGTACAAATGAGGTGGCAATGTGGGCCCTACAGCTATATATAGGCCTTTTCGCCAAACTTCCACTCACCATTTTGGGAGCTCTGAGTGTCCATTCCCCGATCCATCTTCAACCACAGGATCAACATCTTGGCATCTACATCACGACAGTCCCCGAGCCTCTTTTCATCCTGAGCCCCTGGGACGCCATTTTTTCATACCCCGACCAGGTATGCATGCGCATATTCAAAATTATCAAATAAATGCTCGTATGTTCGATTCTCTTCAGATATTGTTCATGTCGGGTATTTGGTTTTCATATGTGCAGGTATTCGGTCATCATACATCAACACCACCCCTTCAAGTATATAATCATCACTGGCATGTAATCATTCCCTCTGAATCTCACTTGCATCTCAAGTCACACCCTCTGACATTTACCTCTAGGATTCCCATTTCTAGCTCTGCAGTACAAACACCTCCATTTGCATCTCCAAAGCTGTCACCCAATAGTTCTCTCCCCCACTTGATTTGTCCCATTCATAGCACCCTTTTTCACATTGACACTCATGTTGTTTTTCAACCCTTTAGGGATGGGAATCCTGATAGTCTTACCTTATGTCGCGAATCAGCCGCATACTCATTCTCCTCATTTTGCTAGATTTCCCACTGGACTCCCAGATTATCTCTTCAAGGTTCTATTTTTTACTACACCTCTGCAATATCATGAACCCTCCATTTCATCCACAATCAGTTTGCCCATCTGCAAATTTCCCTTCATTTCACCTACCTCATACAGAAACCCACCCATGGGGCCCCCACCCTCCACCAGTTCTCCTAGCAAATTGTGCCCTACATGGGCCAACCATATTACATTGGGGCACCCGTTTCTCTATTTGTACACTCATCCTACATTATTCTTTATTTATTGTACAAACGCCTTTGTTTCCAGCATTTGCATTACCTTTTTTTCCTCACCTTTGGTGACCTTCTTCCCTTTTTGGAAAACGCAACCCATGTCGCCCTTGGTTGGGGCACTCCTTATAATCTACCCTTGTTGACATCGTCCATATCCTCTGTGTATCCCACAGGTCACTTACCTCTGCCCTCTGATTTTTTTCACGTTGTCCCACCTCTGGCACAACTTATCCCACGTCTTGTTGTCCCCCTGACACTCGACTTAGTTGAACGGTTGTGGCCAGTTATACTTCGCATATACCCCCAACCAAGGGAATTCTTGAGTCTCCATACATCTTGACTTCGACCATGTACCTCCTCCAGTTCCTAACCTCACCTAGTACATTTCATGAAGCCCTTTGCTTCTGGGAGTCGCGTCCCCCTTTTTGTCGACATCAGCACATTTTTCCAAAAGGGCGACAGTATCTTGATTCTCATTACCTATCCAATGAGAGATCTCGGATGGCACAGGGAGACCCAAAATTGCTCCCTGTTGTCATTGACCACTATAACATTCGACTTCAACACTTTCTCATGTTACGGTGGGTCTTACTTTGTGACTATTGTAGTTATTTCTTATATTTGTCGAAGATCTCTGAACCGGGCTGGGCTATCAATGCCTACAAAATCCGTGACATTTCTTACAGACGTCATTGCTTACCATTCAGAGTATGTTCCTCTGCAGAATTGTCTTCTTCCTTTATCATGACCACCCCCGAGGGCACTGCAGTTGTCTACATCAACACATTATTCCTCTTTTGAGTTACATGACACGAGCATGGGGCATGCCCGCCTCATTTGTACACAGGTTATTTTTACACACCTTATGGAAGGTCGGGTTCTATAGGTTCCCTTCTCCCTCCAACGGGTAACTCTTGACAATCCCACTATCTCTCTCTCTTACAAACAATGCTCTCAATAGAATAAACATTGATGGATTTCGGATATACGTATGCTCCTAACCTCATCCATCAGGGGGCATCTGTTATCACTGAAATTTCGTCCGCAAATGATTGCAAGAATTCAGCATCATCAAATAGTTATGAGGTCACCCATGGACCAAAATATCACAAAAGCAATCCCAAAGGGTCAAAAACTATACAACTAGTGCAAAAATTAAAGGGCGCTATGAAGACATGGGGTGCGCACACACATGCGCAAAACAAAAATGCAAGAATCATGCACATGCACACGATGAGCAACTGTTGTCGCAAAAAGCTGCGCACCTAGGAAACTGCGCATTTATGAGAGTGGTCGGCTTCCCACCCACTTCTGGTTCAGCTTCCAAGTTGATTTGACACTCAAATCTGGACTGGATTTGACTGGGTGGCTGGTCAAAGACCTAGAAATTTCCTAATTAGCCTCTTTACACACT
>JZKD02S1847064.1:487583-503696 GCA_000966675.3 Picea glauca
AAAAGGAGGTTTCCCCCTCGAAGAGGCTTATTATCTGAAATTATCTCTTTTTCAAGGTGTTGAGTACTTATTCTGAGGTTTTTCTATGCTATATTGATATTTGGTTCTTAACAAGAAACCCATAAACCATTTGAATCTTTGATTTTTGAGATAGTATTTAAAATTATTCTTTGATTTGCAAAACTATGAAAACAAATTTTATTTCCATATCCTTCCTTCATCCATATTGCTCTACTTTTTAAGCTCCAAAATGCTTCCACCTCATCCAATAAGTATTTCTTTTTGTCCATAATATCGCCTAGAGTTTCTTCATCCTCACTTGAGAGAGAGGAGGATGGATTTTAGATCAGAAGGTCTCCAATATGAGCTTCTACATCAAACAAAATCTTTTTTTCCTTAGAATTATGAGATTCGGCCCATGCCATAGATTTCTTTTTAAATCTAGTCAACTTCTCCACCAATTGAAACATGTGGGAACTCTCTAGATTGTCAACGAGGGGCCTCCAAGTTGAATAGATCAAACCTTTGTATTCCTTGTCCATAAGCCATCTATCATTGAATTTGGATAGGGCAAGGGGTTTTGGGCTCTTTGAAGAAACCTCAAACATAATTGGCATATGGTCAAAAATTCCACCCACGTGTACTTTTGATTTGAGAACCCACTAACCAACATACATGGCCTTAGAGATTTTAAAACTAATCAATATGTTTAGCGACAAAGGTAGACCCTTTTCTTCCATTCATCCACGTTTGGGATAAATTTGGAGATAGAAATTCAATCATATGGTTGAATTCAAACTAATGGGAGAAATAAATTTCATGTGGGTCATCCCGAGGTTTTTATCCCCAAACCTTTGCCAATGAAAGGGTAAAATTCATATTGCCTCCAATCATAATATTCTAAGTAGAAAGGAAGCTAGTGTTGCTAATATCGGTCCAAAAAGGGATACAGTTGGTGTTGGTTGTGGAGCCGAATTATCTTCCTGATTCATAGGTCTTTGTTTTCGGTCATTTTTATACCTCATGAAGACTGTACACCCTGAAACACTATACACCCCTCCACATGGGGGGGGGGGTTGCAGGGGAGCTTCCCCCCTTGCGAGGTCTTGGGGCCAGCAAGGGTTTGGGGGCGAAGCCCCCGAAGGAAAAAATTCCTTGTAAATGTATATTGTAATTTCATAGTCAATCTTGACCATTCAACATTAATTCACAGTTCTAATGGTAGATATTATGTTAGGGTTTTTTCCCTAGAAGGAAACTCTCTTTTATGAGGGAATTGTATTGTGTTTGTGTATGATTGCGAATATTGTATTTTGAGAGAGAATATTGTGAAAGAAATAAGAGGAAGTTACAATGGGTGTGATGTAGGTTGTATCCCTTCATTTTGTTGGATAATAAAAAGGAAGGACCTGGCAATTTCTCTGGTGGACGTAGCCCACACTAGGTGAACCACATATATCTATGCATCTATTGTATTGTGTATCTTATATGTTTATTTCCACATTTGTCTTATTTAATTTCTATGCAATCCTATTTTTATAACAACTGGTATTAGATAAAAAGGTAACTCATAGGAAAGAAAGAGGGTTCTTGGTTCGAGCGAGAGAAATGGTGGAATATGGAAAGTTTAGGGTAGATAAATTTAACGACAAAAAATGCCAGTTATGGAAGATGCAGATGGAAGATTATTTATATCAGAAGGATATATTCCTACCATTGGGTGGAATATAAAAGAAGTTAATGGCCATGAAGGATGAATAATGGGAGGTTCTTGACAGAAAGGTACTAGGAACGATACGACAAATCCTGACAGAGTTGGTGGTTTTGAATATTTCAAAAGAAAAGACAACGAAGGATATGATGGATGCATTGGCTAAATTGTATGAAAAACCCTTAGTGCTTAATAAGGTATTTCAAATGAAGCGATTATTTAATATGAATATGTGAGAAGGTGGGTCTGTTGTAGATCATTTAAATGAATTTAATACGGTTACTAATCAGCTAATTTATCTAAAAGTGGAATTTGATGATGAGGTCATGGCTCTACTAATATTGTTCTCATTGCTAGAAAGATGGAATGGATTGGTAATGGATATAAGTAACTCGGTCTCTGGTTCAAACACTCTAAAATTTGATGATTTTGTTGGTGTTATCCTTAGTGAGGAAATGTGAAAGAAAATCACAAGTGAGACATTAGGAAATGAATTAAACATGGAGAACATGAGAAGATAGAGGAAAGGGATTAGGGAGCTACGAGAATTCTAGGAAGGGAAGATCCAAATCCAGACTAGGAAAGATAGAGTGTTGGAATTGTGGGAAAAAAGGACATCTGAAGAAAGATAGCAGAGCTCCAAAGAAAAAAGGATATGGACAACAAGAGAAAAATTAGTAAGCAAATGTAACAGGTGATGTGTTACAAGATGCTTTGATTCTTTATTTCGATAATATTTATGAGTCTTGGGTAGTAGATTTAGGGGCTTAATTTCATGCCACACCCCATAGGAAACATTTTATTGATTATGTTCAAGGTGATTTTGGACAGGTTCATTTGGGTGATGATGAACAATGCAAAATTGTTGGAATGGGTAAGGTACAAATAAAGCAAAAGAATGGAAGCCAGTGATTGTTGAAAGAGATAAGACATGTTCCAGATCTAAGGAAAAATATGATTTCAACAAGACAGTTGACAAGTGAAGGTTGTATATATATATTTACAGATAAGGCATGGAAGGTCACCAAAGGATCATTGGTGATATCAAAAGGAGAGAAGGTAGGTACATTGTATTTTTATACTGGTAATATTGAATCTTCTATATGTTTAGCTTCTATAGGAGTGGATACAACATTGTGGCATCATAGGATTGGACACATGAGTGAGAAGGAGATGCATATACTTCACAAAATAAATTTGTTACCATATCTTAAACAAATTGATTTGGATTTCTGTGAGCACTATGTTTATGGAAAATAGAAGAGAGTCAGATTTCTCAGAGTTGAAAAAGAAAAGAAGAGTGAAAGGTTAGATCTTGTGCATACAGATGTATGGGGACCAAATCAAGTATCATCTCTTGGTGGCTCTCCTTATTATATTACTTTTATGGATGATGCAAGTAGAAAAACTTGGGTTTATTGCATTCGACAAAAATCTGATGTTTTTTATTCTTTTAAGAAATGGAAATATTTGGTCGAGAATGAGACAGGAAAAATATTGAAGTGACTCAAATCAGACAATGGAGGTGAATATTGCATCAATGAGTTTGATGATTATTGTTCATACCGTGGGATTCATAGAGAGAATATATTTCTAGGAACACCACAGGAAAATTGTGTGTTAGAAAGGATGACTAGGACAATTATGGAGTGTGGAAGGAGTATGAGATTACATATTGGGTTTCCCTTACAGTTATGGGAAGATGCTATAGATATTGTTGTTTACTTAATAAAAATAGGACCTTCAAGCTCTTTGGATGGTATAATTCCAAAGGAGAAATGGATAGGTAAAAAGTTAAACTATTTTTTTTAAGACTTTCGGTTGTGAAGCATTTGTCCATATAGACAAAGAAAATAGAACAAAGCTTGAGGCAAAATCCAAGAAGTGTACCTTTATTGGATACGAAGTTAATGATTTTGGTTATCTCTTATGAGATTATGAAAATAGAAAAATCATTAGGAGTAGATATGTCATATTCAATGAGAAGGTCATGTACAAAGATCAATTGCAGGGAAAGAAACAAGAAAAAGAAAAACTAGAATACACAGTGCTTGATGAGATCACTGGAAAAGAAATTCTAAAGGTACCAAAAAATAAAAATGTAAAACAAGAGGAGCATTAGGTACCTCAAACTCCTACAAGTGTTGTTAGAATATCTATCAGGTTGAGTAGTCCCCTTTAACATTACTCTCCTTCATTCTATTCTTTATTGTTGACTGATTCTCGTGAACCAAAAATTTATGAAGAGGCAATGTAGGTAGACACTAAAAATAAGCGGGAGCAAGGCATGAAAGAGGAAATGGATTCCTTGGTAAATAAACAGACTTGGGACTTGGTTCAGTTTCCTGTAGAAAAAAGATCATTGCATAATAAATGGGTTTACAGGTTGAAGGAAGAAGATGGAGGCAAAAAGCGGTACAAGGCTAGACTTGTTGTAAACAAGTTTGCACAAAATAAAGGTATAGATTTTGATGAAATATTTTCTCCTATTGTTAAAATGACTTCAATTAGGACTATTTTAAGTCTTGTGGTAGAAGAATATTTGCATCTTGAATATTTAGATGTAAAAAACAACTTTTCTCCATGGGGATTTAGCTGAAAATATTTATATGCAACAACCACAGGGGTATGAGGTCAAAGAAAAGGAGAATTTGGTATGCATGTTGAAGAAGATATTTTATGGCCTAAAGCAAGCACTAAGGAAGTGGTATTTAAAGTTTTATAGGTTTATGACAGAACAAGGTTATAGTAGATGGCATTCTGATCACTGTGCTTGTTTTAAAAGGATAGAAAATGGAAGCTATATTATCTTGATATTGTATGAAGATGACATGCTTATTGCAGGGTCTAATATGCAGGATATAAATGTGTTGAAGAAGAAATTAGCTAATTCATTTGCGATTAAATATTTGGGTGCTTCAAAGAAAATCCTTGGTATGAGAATAACAAGAGACAGGAAAAATTGTAAATTGACATTGTCTCAGGGTGAGTACATAAAGAAAGTGTTGGAGAGGTTTAGAATGTAGAATGAAAAACTAGTTAATACACCTTTGGCCATCCATTTAAAATTAACTAAGGAAATGTGTCCCAAGACACAGAAGAAGATAGAATACATGTATGGGGTCCCTTATTCATCAACAGTTGGTAGCTTTATGTATGTGATGGTTTGCACAAGACCAGATATTGCACATGCAGTGGGAGTTGTGAGCAGGTATATGAACAATCGAGGTAAAGAACATTGGGAGGAAGTAAAGTGTATTCTCATATATTTGAGAGGTACTTCTACTCATGCATTATGTTTTGGAGGTTCAAACATTGTTCTACAGGGATATGTTGATTCAGATATGGCAGGTGATAAAGATAGTAGGAGGAGAACCACAGGGTATGTTTTTAATGTAGGTGGAACAACAATAAGTTGGATTTCAAAACTACAAAAGGTTATTTCACTTTCAACAACATAAGCAGAATATGTTGATGCTACAAAGGCTAGTAAAGAAATGATTTGGTTACAAAGGTTTATGGAGGAATTGGGAAAGAAGTAGGAGAATAGAAGGTTGTACTATGATAGTGAGAGTGCCATCGATATTGCAAAGAACTCAACCTTCCATTCAAAGTCTAAGAATATACAACCTAGGTACCATTTCATACGATCTGTCTTGGAAGATGGACATTTGAAGTTGGAAAAGATACATACTAGGCAAAATCCTGTAGACGTGTTAACAAAGGGAGTAACCATGGAGAAACTAAGTTCCTTCTCAGTTTTATTTGGCCTTCAAGCATGAAGGTGGAGATGAGAAATTTTCCAGGTCCAAGCGAGATCATAGTCCAGCAGGTACAACAATAATGGAGTTGTTTTGATCAGTCTCCAAGTGGGAGATTGTTGGTTGTGGAGCTTGATTATATTCCTGATTCATAGGTCTTTGTTTTCAGCTATGTTTATACCCCATGAAGACTGTACACCCCTCCACACAGGGGGGTTGCAGGGGGTGCTTTCCCACCTGTGGGGTCCAGGGGCCAGCAGGGGTTTGGGGGAGAATCCCTTGAAGGAAATTTTTCCCTAAAAATGTATATTGTAATTTCATAGTTAATCTTGATCGTTCATCATTAAGTCACAAATATGAAGGTAGAGATTATGTTAGGGTTTTTTTCCCTAGAAGGAAACCCTCTTTTATGAGGGAATTTTATTACGGCTATGTATGATTGTGAATATTGTATTCTAAGAGAGGAGAGTGTGAGAGAAAGAAGAGGAAGTTACAATGGGAGAACGTAGCCAACACTGGGTGAACCATGTATATCTATGTCTATATTGTATTGTGTATCGTCTGTGTTTTATTTCCGCATTTGTCTTATTTTATTACTCCGCAATCCTGTTTTTCTAATAGTTGGCATAAGGGCCATACAAAATAATAATTCTAAAAGTGGTACTAGTAACAGAGTCTTGTAAATCCAACACAATTCCAAAGGGGAACAAAGACATAGAGAGATCTTTAAAATGTGGGCCCCAAGCAATCATGATTCCTCTAGAGAGCCCCTCTGAGTTGCAAGAACATAAATCTTAGTCTTTAAGATAAGGCCTAAGGGTCTCGACAACTGTGTCCCCAATACACATGGTTTCTTTCAAAAGAATGGAATTTGTCCTACTTGAAGAAAACAATATTTTAAGGAATTTTGTTTGGAGTTGCCCCCCATTGCTCTCACATTAAGGGACAAAATAATCATTGAGTCACCTTTCCTTGGGCCTTCTCTGCTCTAACGACCCAAGTGATTGTTAACTATTTTCCACTTCTTATTTCTTTAACCACTTGTAACTTGGCTAAAGAAAGATGATATTTCTTGCTCATATGCTCCACCCCACATTTTTCTAGAGCTAAGCCTCCAAGGCACAACTTGTATGAATTATTCTTAATCCGGGACTGAAGAAGGTAGTAATACTTTATGTTAGACTTAGAAGATTGGTATACTAGAAAATCTTCAGGATAATTAGGGGAAGGGGTTGGGGATGAAGAGGAAATGGATATAAAGGGGAGCATGGACAAGGGAGCAAGGGGGGGGAGCAGATAGGTGGATAGAGAAGGGGAGGGAGAGGGACCAAGGGGAACGGAACTTTGATAGAAGGAGAGGAAATTGTATCAAAGTCAATGCCATCCTCCTTTGAAAAAGAATCAGGGCTGGACAAAGAACTACATCTAACATTTGAAGAGGGAACATAATTTGAAAGAGATGAGTCAAATACCTTACATGTGATAGGATACTTGAAATGAGTAGAGAAAACTGGGGGAGATTCCATATCCTGGGTTTTCTCATCCACTTCGTGATAGGGATGTGAGCCTGAACCTTTAGAATTTTCTTTTCTTTTCCATGACCAATGAAAAGGTGGAAAGGAGGAAAGAGGATGATGACATTGAGATTGTAAGTGTCCCATATTGTGAAACCCAAAACAACGAAACAAGACCCTCCAATAATTGATCCGCTCGACTCAAGTGAAATCCTTCTAAACAGGTTCAATTTCACCTAGTAGATCATATATTAGGTCTACCTCCTCTTGGATCTAGGACCATCGTCGACCAATATTTTCCTACCATCCCAGTTCGCAACATATAAATCAACCAATTTTATTGTCAATAGATTCCATAACAACGTCTTTCCAGAACACTGTCTTCCTAGAACACCATTAACATGTTTGGTAGAATAACCTAGACTTTGGTGGGGGGGGAATAATCCCTCGTAGGATCAAACATGATAGTCCATTATTTAAGAATTAAACCCAAGGGGCCCCATGACCACAATCTGTTAAGGATTTTCAACATATCTACATCAGAATGAAATTTAAAACTTAGCCAACCTTTGGCTAGCATATGATACTTAGGATCATATCCTAAAGATTCAAACCAATTCATGACCAACCATTTTTTCATAGATGGTGTGGAAACCATATTTCCACAAAAACAACCTACAACATTCATGCCGAGTATCTCTAAAATATCATCAAGGAAAACGTCTACCCCAACAACCATTCTAGGTTTTTTCCTTTCAGACCTTCCAACACCTCTTCTTCCTTTTTCTCTCAATCAACTCTTATACTACCGAGTTCCCCACCTCGATGTCCCTTGCAAGTTTACCATAATAAATATTGGAAGGGAACGAGAAATAAGACACATGCAAATGAGGTAACTGTGTGTTTACGTTATCTATGAGAGATACATTTTTGCAAGTGAAATAAGAGCCTTGTGGGACAAAGATGCCTTGGCATCGTTTTTCCCAATGCTAGAAACCTACATAGGGTCTATCGTTACATTCTAATCCAACAAGGGTAGGTCGGTCAAGTCAACCACCCCTTTTAATCGCTGCAACCGAATGAAGTCCACGTTAAAGAGGAAAACCTCCTCTTTGACATTGTCATCCTCATCAAAATCAAGGGAGATGTCATCCATAATAGAGAACTTAATAAAACATATGTACTTTAATTATGCTCTCACAAGGATAGGATAGTCAGGCCTTAACCTATAACACTATTGGAGATCAACCTGATATGGCCTTAAGGAGAATTAAGAAGGGTCTAGAAATCTTAAATAATCACCAGTACGATCGAAAACTAGAGAAAGTAGGTGCATATGGCCATCGAGGTGAAGGTCAGATGTGTCCACTTGAGGGGATTCTCAAGGAGGGTAATAACTCCCACAACTAGACCAACCATCATAGAAATCCGAGCATGATGTTGTCGTCGCTTGGAATCCATAGCAAAGTTGAAGCATACTCATGGTTTTTTCAATCTCATTCTTCAAGTGCATTGATACTTAACCTTTTATATATATATATATATATATATATATATATATATATATATATATATATAACTTTCCACTGTTTCTGTGTAACAAGGATCAAATTCGAAGAGTATGGTTATGTTTCAATTTAAAGGGTTATTAAAAATTTTGACTCTTTCATAATGATATATTAAAAAATAATATTTTGTTATTTAAAGATATTAAAATGTTTATCAAAAATATTTGATAACAAAATTTTATATTCAATTTTATTAATATGAGAGGGATCAAATTTATAAAAGTCTAATTTTTTCTTTAAATTTTGATCTCTCTTAAGGTATGATAGATTTGAAGTTAAAATGGATTTATACTTGTTCTTTATGTGTATGTATGTGTCACATGTCAACTCTATCTTGAGCATGTAAATAGTTACACATCTTCCTTATAGTGAAGTTGATATTGAAATATTTTTTTATTATTAATATTTTTTGAAATACCACTTGTTAATTCCATATTTAGCATTTAAGGAATTACACATTAGTGGAAGTAGAAAACACAAGAATTGTTTTACTTTCAATCACTTTATTTCTCTCAATATAAAGTTGATATAAAATTATTTTACATAAAGTGGGCACTAAAATATTTTATTTATGCCGACATCAAAATATATTTTTTATTAATATTTCCACATGTCAACAACATGTTGAGCACACAAGGAATTACACAACCACATCTCCCTTACACTAGACTATAAAAAGCATCCTTCGACACAACAATAAAGTTGATATAAAATTATCTGACTTAAGGTTTACATTGAAATATTTTATTTATGATGGACATTGAAGTACTTTTTTATTATTAATTTTTTTTTATTAATAATATTTTTTTTAATTAGGAGACATTGAGCACTAACGAAATTGCACATCTCCCTCACACCGGGATGTTGAAAACACCTGAATGTAGAAATCACCTTTCAATGCAATAATATTTTTTATTTATTTTCAATTACTATATATATATAGTCATGATCAAGCTAGACACCAAATTGGTATATAAGACCCCCTTGTTTGTGGGACAAGGGACCCCCTTAACTCAACAATTTTACTACTAAAGTCTACGGAGGTATACATATCCTACCTCGATTTGAAATATTTTAATTAATCATTGAAGGAATTATACATTTCCCAAATATTTGGAACTAGAAAGCATCCATGAATGTAATAAGAATCTTTTTTTCTTAAAAGAGACATTGAAATATTTTATTTATGAGAGTCATTGAAATATCTTTTTGTTATTAATCTTTTTTTTAATGTTATATATCAACTCCATATTGAACATGGAAGGAATTATACATCTCTTTTACTAAATTGTCAAAAAAAACTTAAATACAGATTTAATTAGATACTGGATTTCAATATAACAAGTTATAAATGTGATTTTCTTTGATTTAAAAAAAATATTAAATCATCGTCACTTGATACTAGATAATGGATAGCTGTTTTTCATTTTAAATTTATTTTAAAATTAAAATAATTTAATACCATTCTGAACGTCGAAGGACATTTTGAAGGTTAGTGAATGCTTCCGATTTGGTCGTAGTCTATTGCATAAGTTAAAGATTGAGCTAATTTACGGTAGTCGGCAGTATAGATGGCTGCTTTAATGTGGATTGAAATTTGTAGCTCCGTGTTTATCACGGAATTATTTAGTCAAACATGTTAGGAACACGTTAAGTGTCATTAACTTTCAACGCCAAAATTATTGGTTCGTGTAACAATTTACATTTAATTTAGAAATACATAACCTTGCAAATATGCATGGATCTTGGCAATGAGGAATAGATTTTTCCCGACAGATGTGGATAGGCATTTAAAATTTTTATGGCATGGACAATATATTTTAGAGGAAGTTTTTCTTTGTCTTCAAACAATTTTAGATTTATGGTTAGGCAATCTATACTCTCTAGGTTATGTTGAGAGGTGATTATTTAATTTTAGATGTTTTTTTTTTCTTCTACACCATATTCTGAAAACTCATTCGAAATTTTTGTTCCCAATTTTTTTACCTGGAGTATGGGCATTCCAACATAAAGTGAATTTTACTTGAAAATATTGACAACACCATTCAGCCCTATAAAATTCCTCTGCTGGAAAACATCTCATATAGATGCCTTATTGAGTAAACTTAGCCACATAAATTTTTTATTTTTTTTTTAATTTTAATTTCCGTCTTGTCTTCCTTCTTCCACTAATGCACATGACAAATAAATCCTATTTCAATCATGATTCTAATGTATTTCCCTTTAACATGTCTAATGAAAAGGTCAATAACGGTTTCCTTTGTTTCCAATTTGAGAGTACCACGCCTATCCAAGCAACCCTAATCATTGTACACTAACTTGAATTCGATTGTTTCATAATTGAATTCTATGAATTTATGGCCTATCATGATGGGTTGAAAATGTGCTTTTAGTTCGGTATATTTCAATGATTGGCAAAGTTTCTAGAATGAAAATGGGAGGGAAAGGTCACAATAATAATAATAATGGGTAGAGCATTGTCATATTCACGATTCTTAGTATACAACAAGAATATAACACCATATTTCAAAGTACACACCTCACACTTACTATATGCTTTGGATTGAACATTTTTGACATATTTGTGTGTCTAAGATTTGTATTATGTAAAAACATATCTAGCCATACCTTATCCACAAACCACTTTCTATTTAGTGATGCAATACATGCATCACTCCATATATTCATATGTTCATATGCCATACATTGGCTTTGCACTCCATGTGTTCAAATTTAGCCTCCATGCTCCACTCGTGCATAGTTTTCTTCCTTACTGGTTTATATCCAATGTTGTTTGCAATATCCTTTACAAGGAAAACAAAGCATTTACTATGACACATAAGAATCAAGCTTGGATACATCTTTGTTAGTTTGAAGAGAAACAAGATATTGGTTGGAAGGGTTGTGCTCTCTCCTTAGAATGCTCTAAGTTAGAAGATGCTTGAATTATGTAGAAACTATTGCAATTTTCTTCAATTCATAATGTCATGAGTAAATAAGCAAACAATCGTATATGCTTAAATGAAACCAAGTTTATAATGACAGAGGGATTGTACTGTAAATTTGAAAGAATTTTCTATAAATAATATTGTAAAATTCATGACCATCTAATTAATATTAAATTTTATTTCTACATACTTTAAATATTCTTAAATAATGTTTAGAAAGCTTACATGTAGGTAAAGTGATCCGGATTTTATGAGCAGAACGAAATGAATACATATTATTAACAGGTACTTAACACAAAATAACAGAGATACAGTAAAATGGGTTTTCTATTCAATAACGAAATAAGTTGAAACTATAAAATGCAATGGAAACAAGCTTGTTGGAATGGTGGTGGCTTATCTCTGAGAAGAGATGTGACGGTTGCGCGCATTCGCAAGAAGAAAAATACAATGAGGCTCTGAAGGTCTTTTTACAATAAACAAAAATGCCAAAAATCCTAGACATCCAAAAACCTAACCCTAGGAGATGAAGCGCCAAAAGTCATGTGGGCCCCGTTTGGGTAAGTTAGTACATCAACTTCCCGGGGTCGTAACTTTTNTTGGAAAGGTATCGTTGAGGAGATTAATTTTTTGGGCTCATTGATGCCTTTGGTTATGATTTAGAATCTCGATCTTGAAAAACCTTCATTTAGGCCCTTAAAATGGCTTTGGAAGTTAAAACTGCTAAAAATAGTAAATTGTCAAAATTGTCATAAAACTGTTTTGAGCCAGTTGGAAAAGGTGGGTGGTCACTGATATCCATCTGGATCAATCCTACCTCCTTAGGAAGCAATGGTATCCATTGCATTGAGGTCCCCCATTAGATGAGGAAATTTCTGTTGAATTTGGCCCTGGGTGAGCCACTTGCCTTGGTGCAGGAGTTGCCCTGCTTTGACGACTCGATAAAGATGGATCCTTTGTTGTTGAGTGCTCTTGATCTATGTGTCCACAATCTTATCATTGGATGCTTTTTGTATGAAGCCGGGGTTGAGCTCTATTGGTGTCAGTTGTTCTGCTACTTCTGAGGTGTCCAATAATGGTGGGAAATAAGGGCGAAGGAGATCCATGTTGAACATTGGGTGCAGGCCAAGGAAAGGATGAACGTTGAGCTCAAAAAAATTATCCCCCACTGCCTTGGTGATAGTGTACAACCCATAACGGAGTGGTCGAATCTTCCGATCGGGTCCTGTAAGGCATTCTTTCTGCAAGTGCAACCAAACTTTGTTGCCCACGTGAAACTTATGTAGCACTCGATGTTGATCATGGCATTGTTTGTAATTGTCATTGGACTTCTGTAGGATATCCTGAAACTGTTGGTGGATGTGCTGGATCCTCTCAATGAATCGGGTGTCTTTGTCAGCTTCAGTTGGAGCAGGAAATGAGTCAGTCTAGGTGACCGCAAGGGGAAGTGCAACATCTATGTGACCCAATGGTTGGAATCCCAACCCCACCTGAAAGGGGTTGTGGTTGGTTGAGCTATGAAGGGATCGGTTGTAGCTATGCTAGACATAGGGAAGGCTCTCATCCCATGTGTGAGGGTGCTTTGAATTATATATGTGAAGGATATGCACAATCATTCGATTTACAACCTCGGTTTGGCGATTTGTCTGGGGGTGGAAGGTCATGGATTTGGTGAGCTTGGTATCTAGCAGTGACCAGAGACTCGACCAGAATGTGATGAGAAATCGACTATCCTTATCTAAGACAATGGTTTGTGGGATTCCAAAATGTACCCAGACTCGTTCAAAGAAGAGCTTGGTAGTGGCCTTTGGTGTGATGCTCTTCTTGCTGGAAACTAGAATCGCCGTCTTAGAAAAGTGATCAACAACCACAAAAACACAGTCATTTCCCTGCTTGGTGGACGGGAGGCCGGACATGTAGTCCATTGAGATAGATTCCCATGGCATGTCAAGAGTAGGAAGAGGGGTGTACACGCTTTGTTTCTTAGTGGTCAGTTTGGCAATAGGGCAGGCAGTGCAGGACCTGATATACTTGCTAACCTCCTTGTTGGAGCCACCTTTGTTTTTCTAGCTCGTCACAAATTTCATTTTTTATGCTCGAAATCGAAAGATGGTTTTCATATTTTTCGTCTGTGGTTTCAAAGTCTCTGAAGCTTTATCACACAAACAACGATGATTATTGTACTCTTGTGGCGAGTCCTACCTTTCGTAAAAATGTTTCCTCTTTTTTTTCTACCTCAGGATCTCGTAGGTCGGATGCTATAAATCACGTAGTTCACACGTCCCGAGCAACGAAATGGCGAAATCATTTTAATTTTTCACCCAGGGCAGTAACGGGAATAAAGTTGTCCTAAACCATGATTAAACGTCATCGGGTTTTCACACCTCGGTGCTCACCAAACCCAAAAGTTTATTATCGTAGCCCCGATAGCCGAGAACACGAAGTCCTTATTTTAGTAACTTGTGTCAAGGTTAAAAGTAAAAGCTAAACCATGGTAAACGTTCTGTCGGCAATTCGCCACTCGGCGTTTTCTTTTTTAAAAGTTACACCGTCTAAACCCCAACTCGCGAAATGATGATAAGGATATAAACGTAATTAATTAATCACTTAATCTGAGTTTATCTTCCCTTTTTAATTAAGTCGTGTGATCGCGATCTCGCGGTTTCGCAGCTCGGCGTGCAAACTTCCCGGAAACTTACCTTCGAAGCTCCGAGTCACGATACGGCGAATATAAATAATTACAAAATTAATTAAGCTCCTAATCATAATTAAGTTTTATTAATCAAAATCAATCATCGCATTTTCGGGGGTTAGAGGTTCAAAAGGTCAAAGCAAATTTCCCGATACAACGAGTGGTGAAAGATTAATTAACATTGGTAAAACTGGATTAATTAAGCTAAATCAATACATATCTCGTGTTTCGATGCTTCCACAATTTACGAGGTAACCTTATTTCTTCCATACACCAACTGACATTTCAAACCGCCAAAAATTATGACATTAATGAGGAAATAGGGCAAATCGATAAATAAGGATTGGATTTTTATGGCTAAATTTATTTCTAAAATATGATTTGACAGACCTGTTCTGAAAGGTATCGATTTTTCGAATATATATAAGAGTTGTTATGTATTATAACAAATTCGTTTCTATAGTATGCAGAGCACATTCTCTTAGTAAGTTAACTTTTGTATGTATACGTGTTTTTATCGTAGAAGAGCTAAAGCAGAATCTCCAGGTATGGCCCTGCAAAAAGCATCCAAGGCCAATGTAGAGGTTTCGGGACAAGGTTTAGACAATGTCGTTGATACTTCGCCTTGAAGTATCGACTCGGTCCCGAATTGGTCGTTCGTTTCAGATGTTCTGCAGACCGAATTGGTAGATTATTCCAATGACTCCAGCGACAATGAAAAAGATGACATAACCACCAAGTATAATATCGTCATTCAATCCAGAATGCATAAAGTAGCAGCTAGGCCATGATTGCTTCCATATTATGACATGGTCTGATGGGCATTAGACCATGTGGACATACCGACCAGAACCATCATGAATGAGCAGAAAGTCACCATTGGGAATTTTAGTCCTGAACATCTGCAGGCCATGTATAAGCTGCCCACAACGTCCGACTATACATATGGCGCCAAATTCTTGGACGAGTTCAAGCAGAAGGAATGCATACAGTATGGTAAAACTATGTCTACTTTAATAAGAGATTGGGTTTCACACGCCGCGAAGTTCAGGGATGATAGCCACGGCATATATTCAATAGCTTCCTTAGAACCATAGTACAAGTATGTAGCCATGATGACATGTAGGTTATACGGGAGAGAGGACACCTCACATTTTTTTCTTCCATGGGTGCCTCTAATGTTTCGGGTCGTCGAAGGCAGTTCCTTCGACTAGGCAAAAATGTTGTCTGATAGCTTGACCAGTCGGGTCACAGAGTATCGGGCGCAGAAAGAGAGCGGAAAGGCGTCTTCATTTTTCATGTCTGCATACATTATGGACGCCGTGTGTTTTTTAACACCATTTCCCTTAATGAGCTGGAGTTGGACCCCAGCAGAAGACGAGCCTATCCACGTTTATCATGCAAAATTGTGGGAAAACAAAGTGGCAAATTTCATGTATCAAATCTTCAATTGGGTGATGGTGCCCCTGCATGTCACTATTTTCGGCCACCCGCCACCTTGGATATCGGATAGTATAGTGACAAATCTGAGCAGCATAGCCGACTGGTACGTAGAAGTCGAATTTTCATATCTCAGAGTTTTTGGGGCTTCGGTTCCCCCGCATGCATTTCCATTGTTCATTCCTGACAAGTTGGCTTGTCGTGAGGTTGCTAGACAAACAGTAATTGGTGGTATAAGCAAGGAGCTTAAGGGATACTCAAAGAAGGTATGGCCACCTTTTCCCGTTCATTTAAATTCATATTCTTTATTAGATTTTGGGCATGTGAAAGCTGAGGCAGCAGCCCTGGAAGACCTAAATTTGGTCCTCATTGAATACAAGAAGAACGATCCACAAAGGGTTGTGAGCAATCATTTGGCCAGTTGCGGGCTCAAGAGATTTGAGCATGAGAATTCACCCTCGGATGACATTTTCCGAGGC
>JZKD02S1847064.1:503706-513911 GCA_000966675.3 Picea glauca
TGTAAATTGTTACACGAACCAATAATTTTGGCGTTGAAAGTTAATGACACTTAACGTGTTCCTAACATGTTTGACTAAATAATTCCGTGATAAACACGGAGCTACAAATTTCAATTCACATTAAAGTAGCCATCTATACTGCCGACTACCGTAAATTAGCTCAATCTTTAACTTAAGCAATAGACTACGACCAAATCGGAAGCATTCACTAACCTTCAAAATGTCCTTCGACGTTCAGAATGGTATTAAATTATTTTAATTTTAAAATAAATTTAAAATGAAAAACCGCTGTCCATTATCTAGTATCAAGTGACGAAGATTTAATATTTTTTTAAAATCAAAGACAATCACATTTATAATTTATTATATTGAAATTCGGTATCTAATTAAATCTGTATTTAAGTTTTTTTTGACAATTTAGTGAAAGAGATGTGTAATTCCTTCCATGTTCAATATGGAGTTGATATATAACATTAAAAAAAGATTAATAACAAAAAGATATTTCAATGACTCTCATAAATAAAATATTTCAATGTCTCCTTTAAGAAAAATAAATTCTTATTACATTCATGGATACTTTCTACTTCCAAATATGAGGGAAATGTATAATTCCTTCAATGACTAATTAAAATATTTCAAATCGGGGTAGGATATGTATACCTCCGTAGACTTTAACAGTAAAATCGTTGAGTCGAGGGGGTCCCTTGTCCCACAAACAAGGGGGTCTTATATACCAATTTGGTATCTAGCTTGATCATGACTTTATATATATATAGTAATTGAAAATAAAGAAAAAATATTATTGCATTGAAAGGTGATTTCTACATCCAGGTGTTTTTTACATCCCGGTGTGAGGGAGATGTGCAATTTCGTTAGTGCTCAATATGGAGTTGACATGTGGTAATTAGAAAAAATATTAATAATAAAAAAATACTTCAATGTCCATCATAAATAAAATATTTCAATGTAAACCTTAAGTCAAATAATTTTATATCAACTTTATTGTTGTGTCGAAGGATGCTTTTTATAGTTTAGTGTAAGGGAGATGTAGATGTGTAATTCTTTGTGTGTTCAACATGTTGTTGACATGTGGAAATATTAATAAAAAATATATTTTAATGTCGGCATAAATAAAATATTTTAGTGCCCACTTTATGTAAAATAATTTAATATCAACTTTATATCGAGAGAAATAAAGTGATTGAAAGTAAAACAATTCTTGTGTTTTCTACTTCCACTAATGTGTAATTCCTTAAATGCTAAATATGGAATTAACAAGTGGCATTTCAAAAAATAATAATAAAAAAAATATATTTCAATATCAACTTCACTATAAGGGAGATGTGTAACTATTTGCATGCTCAAGATAGAGTTGACATGTGATACATACATACACATAAAAAACAAGTATAAATCCATCTTAACTTCAAATCTATCATACCTTAAGAGGGATCAAAATTTAAAGAAAGATTTAGACTTCTATAAATTTGATCCCTCTCATATTAATAAAATTGAATATAAAATTTTGTATTTTTGATAAACATTTTAATATCTTTAAATAAAAAACATTATTTTTTAATATATCATTATGAAAGAGTCAAACTTTTTAATAACCCTTTAAATTGAAACATAACCATACTCTTCGAATTTGATCCTTGTTGCACAGAAATAGTGGAAAGTCATATATATATATATATATATATATGAGGTTAATTATCAATGCACTTGAAGAATGAGATTGAAAAAACAATGAGTATGCTTCAACTCTGCTATGGAATCCAAGCGACAACAACATCATGCTCAAATTTCTATGATGGTTGGTCTAGTTGTGGGAGTTATTACCCTCCTTGAGAATCCCCTCAAGTGGATACATCTGACCTTCACCTCGATGGCCATATGCACCTCCTTTCTCTGGTTTTCGATCGTACTAGTGATTATTTAAGATTTCTAAACCCTTCTTAATTCTCCTTAAGACCATATCAGGTTGATCTCCAATAATGTTTTATAGGTCAAGGCCTGACTATCCTATCCTTGTGAGAGCATAATTAAATTACATATGTTTTATTAAGTTCTCTATTATGGATGACATCTCCCTTGATTTTGATGAGGATGACAACGTCAAAGAGGAGGTTTTCCTCTCTAACGTGGACTTCACTCGGTTGCAGCGATTAAAAGGGGTGGTTGACTTGACCCATCTACCCCTGTAGGATTAGAATGTAACGATAGACCCTATGTAGGTTTCTAGCATTGGGAAAAGCGATGCCAAGGCATCTTTGTCCCACAAGGCTCTTATTTCGCTTGCAAAAAACACATCTCTCATAGATAACGTAAACACACAGTTACCTCATTTGCATGTGTCTTATTTCTCGTTCCCTTCCAATATTTATTATGGTAAACCTGCAAGGGACATCGAGGTGGGGAACTCGGTAGTATAAAGGTTGATTGAGAGAAAAAGGAAGAAGAGGTGTCGGAAGGTCTGAAAGGAAAAAACCTAGAATGGTTGTCGGGGTAGATGTTTCCCTTGATGATATTCTAGAGATACTCGGCATGAATGTTGTAGGTTGTTTTTGTGGAAATATGGTTTCCACACCATCTATGGAGAAATGGTTGGTCATGAATTGGTTTGAATCTCTAGGATATGATCCTAAGTATCATATGCTAGCCAAAGGTTGGCTAAGTTTTAAATTTCATTCTGATGTAGATATGTTGAAAATCCTTAACGGCCCCTTGGGTCTGATTCCTAAATAATGGATTATCATGTTTGATCCTATGAGGGATTATTCCCCCCCCACCAAAGTCTAGGTTATTCTACCGAACATGTCGATGGTGTTCTAGGAAGACAGTGTTCTGGAAAGACGTTGTTATGGAATCTATTGGCAATAAAATTGGTTGATTTATATGTTGCGAACTGGGATGGTAGGAAAATACTGGTCGACGATGGTCCTAGATCCAAGAGGAGGTAGACCTAATATATGGTCTACTAGATGAAATTGAACCTGTTTGGAAGGATTTCACTTGGGTCGAGCGGATCAATTATTGGAGGGTCTTGTTTCTTTGTTTTGGGTTTCACAATATGGGACACTTACAATCTCAATGTCGTCATCCTCCTTCCTCCTTTCCACCTTTTCATTGGTCATGGAAACGAAATAAAATTCTAAAGGTTCAGGCTCACATCCCTATCACGAAGTGGATGAGAAAACCCAGGATATGGAATCTCCCCCAGTTTTCTATGCTCATTTCAAGTATCCTATCACATGTAAGGTATTTGACTCATCTCTTTCAAATTATGTTCCCTCTTCGAATGTTAGATGTAGTTATTTGGCCAGCCTTGATTCTTATTCAAAGGAAGATGACATTGACTTTGATACAATTTCCTCTCCTTCTATCAAAGTTTCGTTCCCCTCGGTCCCTCTCCCTCCCCCTCTCTATCCACCTATTTGCTCCCCCCCCTTGCTCCCTTGTACATGCTCCCCCTTGTATCCATTCCCTCTTCATCCCCAACCCCTTCCCCTAATTGTCTTGAAGATTTTCTAGTATAAAAATCTTCTAAGTTTAACATAAAGTATTACTACCTTCTTTGGTCCCGTATTAAGAATAATTCAGACGAGTTGTGCCTTGGAGGCTTAGCTCTGGAAAAACGTGGGGTGAAGCATATGAGCAAGAAATATCATCTTTCTTTATCCAAGTTACAAGTGGTTAAAGAAATAAGAAGTGGAAAATAGTTAACAATCACTTGGGTCGTTAGAGCAAGGAAGGCCCAAGGAAAGGTGACTCAATGATTATTTTGTCCCTTAATGTGAGAGCAATGGGGGGCAAATCCAAACAAAATTCCTTAAAAATATTTTTTTCTTCAAGTAGGACAAATTCCATTCTTTTGAAAGAAATCATGTGTATTGGGACACAGTTGTCGAGACCCTTAGGCCTTATCTTAAAGACTAGGATTTATGTTCTTGCAACTCAGAGGGGCTCTCTAGAGAAATCATGGCTGCTTGGGGCCCACATTTTAAAGCTCTCTCTATGTCTTTGTTCCCCTTTGGAGTTGTGTTGGATTTACAAGACTCTGTTACTAGTACCACTTTTAGAATTATTATTTTGTATGGTCCTTATGCCAACTGTTAGAAAAACAGGATCACAGAGTAATAAAATAAGACAAATGCGGAAATAAAACATAGACGATACACAATACAATAGAGACATAGATATACGTGGTTCACCCAGTGTTGGCTACATTCTCCCATTGTAACTTCCTCTTCTTTCTCTCACACTCTCCTCTCTTAGAATACAATATTCACAATCATACATAGTTGTAATAAAATTCCCTCATAAAAGAGGGTTTCCTTCTAGGGAAAAAAACCCTAACATAATCTCTACCGTCATATTTGTGACTTAATGATGAACGATCACGATTAACTATGAAATTACAATATACATTTACAGGGAAAATTTTCCTTCAAGGGATTCTCCCCCGAACCCCTGCTGGCCCCTGGACCCCACAGGTGGGAAAACACCCCCTGCAACCCCCCTGTGTGGAGGGGTGTATAGTTTTCATGGGGTATAAATATGGATGAAAACAAAGACCTATGAATAAGGAATATAATCAAGCTCCACAACCAACAATCTCCCACTTGGAGACTAATCAAAACAACTCCATTGTTGTTGTACCTGCTGGACTATGATCCCGCTTGGACTTGGAAAATTTCTCATCTCCACCTTCATGCTTGAAGGCAAAATAAAACTGAGAAGGAACTTAGTTTCTCCATGGTTACTCCCTTTGTTAACATGTCTACAGGATTTTTTCTAGTATGTATCTTTTCCAACTTCAAATGTCCATCTTCCAAGATAAATCGTATGAAATGGTACCTAAGTTGTATATTCTTAGACTTTGAATGGAAGGTTGAGTTCTTTGCAATATCAATGGAACTCTCACTATCATATTACAACCTTCTATTCTCCTGCTTCTTTCCCAATTCCTCCATAAACCTTTGTAACCAAATCATTTCTTTACTAGCCTTTGTAGCATCAACATACTCTGCTTATGTTGTTGAAAGTGAAATAACCTTTTGTAGTTTTGAACTCCAAATTATTGTTGTTCCACCTACATTAAAAACATACCTTGTGGTTCTCCTCCTACTATCTTTATCACCTGCCATATCTGAATCAACATATCCCTGTAGAACAATGTTTGAACCTCCAAAACATAATGCATGAGTAGAAATACCTCTCAAATATATGAGAATCCACTGTACTTCCTCCCAATGTTCTTTACCTCGATTGTTCATATACCTGCTCACAACTCCCACTGCATGTGCAATATCTGGTCTTGTGCAAACCATCACATACATAAAGCTACCAACCGTTGATGAATAAGGGGCCCCATACATGTATTCTATATTCTCATGTGTCTTGGGACACATTTCCTTAGTTGATTTTAAATGGATGGCCAAAGGTGTATTAACTGGTTTTTCATTCTACATTCTAAACCTCTCCAACACTTTCTCTATGTACTCACCCTGAGACAATGTCAATTTACAATTTTTCCTGTCTCTTGTTATTCTCATACAAAGGATTTTCTTTGAAGCACCCAAATCCTTCATCGCAAATGAATTAATTAATTTCTTCTTCAACACATTTATATCATGCATATTAGACCCTGCAATAAGCATGTCATCTTCATACAATAGCAAGATAATATAGCTTCCATTTTCTATCCTTTTAAAACAAGCACAGTGATTAGAATGCCATCTACTATAACCTTGTTCTGTCATAAACCTATAAAACTTCAAATACCACTTCCTTAGTGCTTTCTTTAGGCCATAAAATATATTCTTCAACATGCATACCGAATTCTCCTTTCCTTTGACCTCATACCCCTGTGGTTGTTGCATATAAATATTTTCATCCAAATCCCCATGGAGAAAAGTTGTTTTTACATCTAAATATTCAAGATGCAAATCTTCTTCTACCACAAGACTTAAAATAGTCCTAATTGAAGTCATTTTAACAATAGGAGAAAATATTTCATCAAAATCTATACCTTTATTTTGTGCAAACGTGTTTACAACAAGTCTAGCCTTGTACTGCTTTTTGCCTCCATCTTCTTCCTTCAACCTGTAAACCCATTTATTATGCAATGCTCTTTTTTCTACAGGAAACTGAAACAAGTCCCAAGTCTGGTTATTTACCAAGGAATCCATTTCCTCTTTCATGCCTTTCTCCCACTTATTTTTAGTGTCTACCTACATTGCCTCTTCATAAATTTTTGGTTCACGAGAATCAGTCAACAATAAAGAATACAATGAAGGAGAGTAATGTTCAAGGGGTCTACTCAACCTGGTAAATATTCTAACAACACTTGTAGGAGTTTGAGGTACCTGTTGCTTCTCTTGTTTTACATTTTTATTTTTTGGCACCTTTGGAATTTCTTTTCCAGTGATCTCATCAAGCACCATGTATTCTGGTTTTTCTTTTTCTTGTTTCTTTCCCTGCAATTGATCTTTGTACATGACCTTCTCATTGAATATGACATCTCTACTCCTAATGATTTTTCTATTTTCATAATCCCATAAGAGATAACCAAAATCATTAACATCGTATCCAATAAAAGTACACTTCTTGGATTTTGCCTCAAGCTTTGTTCTATTTTCTTTGTCTATATGGACAAATGCTTCACAACCGAAAGTCTTCAAAAAAGAATAGTTTAACTTTTTACCTATCCATTTCTCCTTTGGAATTCTACCATCCAAAGAGCTTGAAGGTCCTATTTTTATTAAGTAAACAACAATATCTATAGCATCTTCCCAGAACTGTAAGGGAAACCCAACATGTAATCTCATACTCCTTGCACACTCCATAATTGTCCTAGTCATCCTTTCTAACACACAATTTTCTTGTGGTGTTCCTGGAAATATCTTCTCTCTATGAATCCCATGGTATGAACAATAATCATCAAACTCATTGATGCAATATCCACCTCCATTGTTTGATTTGAGACACTTCAACCTTTTTCCTGTCTCATTCTCAACCAAAGCTTTCCATTTCTTAAAAGAATAAAACACATCAAATTTTTGTCGAATGCAATAAACCCAAGTTTTTCTACTTGCATCATCCATAAAAGTAACATAATAAGGAGAGACACCAAGAGATGATACCTGATTTAGTCCCCATACATCTGTATGCACAAGATCTAACCTTTCACTCTTCTTTTCTTTTTCAACTCTGAGAAATCTGACTCTCTTCTATTTTCCATAAACACAGTGCTCATAGAAATCCAAATCAATTTGTTTAAGATATGGTAACAAATTTATTTTGTGAAGTATATGCATCTCCTTCTCACTCATGTGTCCAATACTATGATGCCACAATGTTGTATCCACTCCTGTAGAAGCTAAACATATAGAAGATTCAATATTACCAGTACAAAAATACAATGTACCTACCTTCTCTCCTTTTGATATCACCAATGATCCTTTGGTGACCTTCCATGCCTTATCTGTAAATATAGATATACAACCTTCACTTGTCAACTGTCTTGTTGAAATCATATTTTTCCTTATATCTGGAACACGTCTTATGTCTTTCAACAATCATTAGCTTCCATTCTTTTTCTTTATTTGTACCTTACCCATTCCAACAATTTTGCATGGTTCATCATCACCCAAATGAACCTATCCAAAATCACCTTGAACTTAATCAATACAATGTTTCCTATGGGGTGTGACATGAAATCAAGCCCTTGAATCTACTACCCAAGACTCATAAATATTATCTAAATAAAGAATCAAAGCATCTTGTAACACATCACCTGTTACATTTGCTTAGTAATTTTTCTCTTGCTGTCCATATCTTTTTTTCTTTGGAGCTCTGTTGTCTTTCTTCAGATGTCCTTTTTTCCCACAATTACAACACTCTATCTTTCCTAGTCTAGATTTGGATCTTCCCTTCCTAGAATTCTTGCAATTCCCTAATCCCTTTCCTCTATCTTCTCATGTTCTCCATGTTTAACACATTTCCTAATGTCTCACTTGTGATTTTCCGTCGCATTTCCTCGCTAAGGATAACACCAACAAAATCATCAAATTTTAGAGTGTTTGAACCAGAGACCGAGTTACTTATATCCATTACCAATCCATTCCATCTTTCTAGCAACGAGCACAATATTAGTAGAGCCATGACCTCATCATCAAATTCCACTTTTATATAACTTAGCTGATTAGTAACCGTATTAAATTCATTTAAATGATCTACAACAGACCCACCTTCTCATATATTCATATTAAATAATCGCTTCATTTGAAATACCTTATTAGGCACTGAGGGTTTTTCATACAATTTAGCCAATACATCCATCATATCCTTCGTTGTCTTTTCTTTTGAAATATTCAAAACCACCGACTTTGCCAGGATTTACGTATCGTTCCTAGTGCCTTTCTATCAAGAACCTCCCATTATTCATCCTTCATGGCCATTAGCTTCTTTTATATTCCACCCAATGGTAGGAATATATCCTTCTAATATAAATAATCTTCCATATGCATCTTCCATAACTGGTATTTTTTGTCATTAAATTTATCTACCCTAAACTTTTCATATTCCACCATTTCTCTTGCTCGAACCAAGAAACCTCTTTCTTTCCTGTAAGTTACCTTTTTATCTAATACCAGTTGTTATAAAAATAGGACTGCATAGCAATTAAATAAGACAAATGCGGAAATAAACATATAAGATACAAAATACAATAGATACATAGATATATGTGGTTCACCTAGTGTGGGCTACGTCCACCAGAGAAATTGCCAGGTCCTTCCTTTTTATTATCCAACAAAATGAAGGGATACAACCTACATCACACCCATTGTAACTTCCTCTTATTTCTCTCACAATATTCTCTCTCAGAATACAATATTCACAATCATACACAACCACAATACAATTCCCTCATAAAAGAGGGTTTCCTTCTAGGGAGAAAAACCCTAACATAATATATACCGTTAGATCTGTGACTTAATGTTGAATGGTCAAGATTGACTATGAAATTACAATATACATTTACAAGGAATTTTTTCCTTCGGGGGCTTCGCCCCCGAACCCTCACTGGCCCCAGGACCTCACAAGGGGGGAAGCCCCCTTGCAACCCCCCCCCGTGTGGAGGGTTGTATAGTGTTCCAAGGTGTACAGTCTTCATGGGGTATAAAAATGACTGAAAACAAAGACCTATGAATCAGGAAGATAATTTGGCTCCACAACCAACACCAACTGTATCCCTTTTTGGACCAATCTTAGCAACAATGGCTTCCTTTCTACTTAGAATATTATGATTGGAGGCAATATGAATTTTACCCTTTCATTGGAAAAGGTTTGGGGATAAAAACCTCGAGATGACCCACATGAAAGTTATTTCTCCCATTAGTTTGAATTCAACCATATGATTGACTTTCTACCTCCAAATTTATCCCAAACGTGGAGGAATGGAAGAAAAGGGTCTACCTTTGTCGCTAAACATCTTGATTAGTTTTAAAATCTCTAAGGCCATGTATGTCGGTCAATGGGTTCTCAAATCAAAAGTACACGTGGGTGGAATTTCTGACCATATGCCAATTATGTTTAAGGTTTCTTCAAAGAGACCAAAACCCCCCGCCCCATCCAAATTCAATGATAGATGGCTTATGGACAATGAATACAAAGGTTTGATCTATTCAACTTGGAGGCCCCTCGTTGACAATCTGGAGAGTTCCCACCTGTTTCAATTGGTGGAGAAGTTGACTAGATTTAAAAAGAAATCTATGGCATGGGCCGAATCTCATAATTCTAAGGAAAAAAGATTTTGTTTGATGTAGAAGCTCATATTGGAGACCTTCTGATCTAAAATCCATCCTCCTCTCTCTCAAGTGAGGATGAATAAACTCTAGGCGATATTATGGACAAAAGGAAATACTTATTGGATGAGGTGGAATCACTTTGGAGCTTAAAAACTAGAGCAATATGGATAAAGGAAGGATATGAAAATAAAATTTGTTTTCATAATTTTGCAAATCAAAGAATAATTTTAAATACTATCTCGGAAATCAAAGATTCAAATGGTTCCTAGGTTTCTTGTTAAGAACCAAATATCAATATAGCATAGAAAAACCTCAGAATAAGTACTCAACACCTTGAAAAAGAGATAATTTCAGATAATAAGCCTCTTCAAGGGGGCAACCTCCTTTTAC
>JZKD02S1847064.1:523160-534895 GCA_000966675.3 Picea glauca
AGAGCCTTGCCTCTTATTTATACTCTCCAAGTAGCTTCCTTAAAAACATCTTCTAGGTCACTTGGCCCACTTTCCTTATTTTAGGGTTGGGTCCACTTCTAATTTCTCAATTAAACTTATTATTGAAACAATTTATTTTGTATTCACTTTAAATTATAATACATTCCTCACTTCATTTTATTATTTACCTTTTAAAATCTCTTAAACCACTTTGACTACTTTGACCTTTTGGGGCTTCTAGATGACATATGAGGGTCCTCCAAGTTCGTAAAGCTATAACTCTCAAACCATGAGGAGTTATGTGACGTTATACATACCACTAGAAATGACATGACATGTAATATCCATATAGAATAGTATTATCTAAAAATATATCATAACTCATGCAGTTACCCATCAAACAAACTTGGGTCCATTACCCAAACCTGGGGTCTCCAACTTCTCATGGCCATAACTTTCTAACCATGAGGAATTATGTGATGTTCCACATACCACTAGAAATGACATGAAAAACACTATCCATCTAGGATATTTTCCCTGACAAATTAACTTTCCTTCATCTCATTATTCCACAATTAAGAATGAGTTCTCTTACTCCAGGAAGCATCTTCCCGTGAGGGCTTTCACCATAAGGGGACCACTTTGGAGTTCATCCATATTTATTTATTATCAACCATGAAAAAACAATAATGAGTCATATTTACATCAAAAAATATTGGGTCCATTACCCAAACCTTTTTTCTATGGGGATTTCTTCAAGGGTTGACATCAATGACAACCAACCTTAATCAACAATCCTCTCTTCTTTTAATGCAAGTGTGTTTTTCCTTTCTTTTTGAAAAATTGTGTTTTCATGATGGGATAACTTGTGCAAACTGACAACCTGGTGACAACAGGGTCCCAGTAACGCAAGGATTTCAAGTTTGGTGTGTTTTATTTTTTCAAATAGTTTTAATTTCTTAGTTTTAATATTCAAATATTTTATGATAAATTATTTTTGGGGTGCTGTAAGAACCCCTAAGTACTAAGTTGTGTTGTGAGACAGGGATCATCAACCAGCTAGAGTAATTCAAGTATGATCAAGATCTTGAAGAATGTTCCTCCAAGAACTCTCCCACATTCTAGAAGTAGCTGGGATATCCACCTCTCAGGAAGAGCATATCTTGATAGCAGTCAAGAATTTAGTTGTCTCTCCACAAGAAGATTTAGAAGTCTCTTTGGATTCCTATTGTCAATTTGTTGAGGAGACTCAAGAATCATGGATAGAATTAAATGGAGAGAAACCATTGGAACCTGAGATCAAGGAGTTCTTATCATGCCTCTCAGCAGACCTTGTATGTACCCCAAAGACCAATCATCTTGAAGAAGACAATCTGTGTAGCATGGAAAAGGAGGACATGCTGTGTGACCTAAACAAAGAAGAGAAACGAGAATATCTTGATCCTATTGAAATATGGTTTCAATTAGTTATTAGGTCACACCACTCTTTTATTTTTATTTATGGCTTGATCTCATCATCAAAGCAGTTGGTCCTTCATACTCTCGTATGCATTAAAAGTTATATTTTAAACCTGAGTATGGATATATTTCTAGCCCTGTTACGCACATGGATTCACTGGAAGTATTCTTATACTTGAAGGACATTTTCTCTTGTTCATGTAAAGTAGGATAGTAAATAAATAAGTAAATGTTGCAATACTTTTCATAAATGGGAATGTCAAAAGCTAATAAAGAAATCAATTTAAGATCTTTTGTTCCTATAGTAGATTTCTTTTTAAGTTATGATAATTTTGTTTGGAATCTTATGAGAACGGAATCTCTTCAGCCTCTGAATTCACACATAATACTGGAAGGGTTTCAAAAATAGAGAAGGAATCCTTGTCAACAAAAGATAACACTTAAGGGAGTGCTTCATCACCTATTTCTTCAAATTTATTCTTTTTCCTTAAGTTGTTAAAAATGATACATTTGTGCTTTATCATTACCTATCTATTTTAAGACCACTATTTCACAAGGATTATTAATTGAGTGATCTTTTTAATAACAATTGAAACTGAATGTTAATTCCAAACTATTTTATTCATAGCTAATAATTCAACTTTTGACATTTCCCCTAAATTTTTAGTTTTTAAGCATGAATAAAAATCTAGTTTTAATTAGTTCTATTGGTTTGTTTTTAGAAGATGTTCACAACCCTCTAAGCAGCCTTTTTTTAACATATCTCATTATTTGCATGAGGCCATGAAAAACCTCAAGAATGGGGGAGTGGTTGATGAGACAATAGTAGTTAGGATTATTATTTTTGTAATAAAAAGGAAGTGCCAATAGGAGTAGTGATCAGCCTGGTTCCAAAAGAGGAGGGTTCTAAATATCAACATATGGTCATCCAATTATAGAATACCCTCTTGTTATAGAGCTTGGAGCCTAGTCACCAAATTATTTTGCATTATTTCGATGCAAACCCAGAGTTCCTTCATCTAGTGTTGGTATTTGTTCCATCTACATGGTTTGTCAGTTGAATCAGATCACAGGTCCTCTTCCAAAACACCAAAAAACACCAGCTACTTCTACAAGGTTTAACCTACAAAAATTTCAAAAGCACTACCACCAGGTATTATGTCAAAATATCTTCAAGTATCAGAACAAAAAGTTCACCTCTGTGTTCATTTGGTACCAATGGTCATTTATGTGCTATTCCGGTATTGAAACATATTGCTACGCTCATCCGATACTGGACCACATACGGTACTGAAGAACATCTCCACATTCATCCAGTACTGAAGAAGGAACGCTACGCTATTCTGGTACTAACCATAACTCTACACTCAGATGATCTGGTACTTAGGTGATCCGGTACTGGTAACAAGGTGTTGGTAGCTCTAATCATATATTCAAGTTTTGTTGGTCGATTTAAGTACTAGGACATATAAATTCAACATTTTTCATTTTATTAAAGAAATTAGACTAATTATGCAGTAAACATATGGTTACTCTCAATTATTGCATACTCCCTACCATGAAATTTTGCAAGCCCTCATACACATCTCCTCATATAGAAATCATTCATCCTGTCACTCTATTTCTTCCCCTCGCTCTGTTCCAGTACTATCTATTACGGTACTCCAGAAAAATGTTCTGATACCAGTTACCAATCTGGTTCTGATGCCAAAGTGATATGATCTTTGTCCTGTGCTTAACATCATTTTCATTTCAGGTAATGAGAGGTATGGGCTAATCTTTTCATGTTCTTTCTATCAAGTATCATTTAAGTCTTATGTTGAATTGTTCTTTACTCTCATGTATATCTTCCTTCTACATTTCTACACTCACCCCTAAATGAATAATCCTTTCTATCCTTTAAGAAGACATTTCCACATTTATCTGTATATGATAATGGGTGCACTTGTCTTATTACCTCATCATTTTTAAAAAGTGATTGCTAATTGAAATATCCATTGAAAAATGGTGACACCATTATGTCTAATACTAACCTAGTTGATTCAACAAGTTCTTGCCCAGGTTTATCTTTACAAGTTTCTCTTGGAGGTATTGATGAAAACCTCATGTGGTGGACCGCCCTTGCAAAAATGCAATGAACTTTCATGAGAACCCTAATAGGATTAACTAGAGGGACCTCTTAGTCATTATCTTGGATGTTCTATTATACATTGAATAACTGATATTTAAGTTGAATGTGGATGATGTCACCCTTGGGATAATTGAAAACAATTAATTATGTTCCTAATAACACTCCTATACCACCTATCTTCCTTATACTCTAAAACCATCAATGAACAATATACATCATTATAAATATTTTGAGTAATAAAATAAAAAGGAAGTATCAGGAAGTACAAGTAAATCCGTCGAGCTATTGAACAGACCTACTAGTAGTGGGGCCATGCTTGTATGGTACTAAGGTAAACCCGCCGAGGTACTGAATAGGCCTGCTGGAAGCAGGACTATGCTGGGTAAAGGGAGTTGAAAAACATAAAGTGGCACACCTAAAAATAAACAAAAACCCTTGGGTCTCATTTTGAAGCATTATCAAATCAAGGCTAGGAGATGACCTTTATATCTCTCAGATGAAGTTCTTAAGAACCTTCAAGTATCCACTTTAGAGTTATATCTTTAAAATAAATAGGTTTGCATGAGAAGTGGGATGCTCGGTATGTGTAATTCACCTTGCCTAAGCAAGAAGAGCTTAATCTCTAAAAACTTGGATAAGAAACGAGTTAATCATCTTGGGATGTATTCTTTTATGTGTTCCTCTCTTCAAATGAGATCTAAACTATGATTATATCACTTTTATTTTAAAAGGTAATCTAGCTGGGCGGCTATTAGTCAAATTCATTATGAAAAATCTTTGCCACTATCCTATAATCATATTAGAGTCATAGCCACCCACTTTCTCCTAACTTTGATCGAAAACAAATTGGATAAGACCTAACATCAAATTACTGACAGATCTAATCAATTACTCATGACTCCACTTTTCCATCATAACTACTTTTCCATGGGTCATAAGTGTGAAGCATAGGCCAATAAGTTTATATTGTATAACATGAAATTAGGATATGAATAAGGTTGGAATGTCAAGAATGCTTGATCACGTGAGGAGTACCGTCAATTTTGAAAATTTTGAAGATCATTGTTGCATGAGGACATGCAATGACTTAAGCATGGGAGTATGTTGAGTCTCCATTTTGACACTTCTAATGACCTATATTACCCTCTATTTGAGCCTATTATACCTATGCTATGAGTGTATACTTCACTGTTTCCTCCATAAATACACTTGATGACCTTATTCATGTGCATAAGAGGTAACTTATGATTAAAGCATGGTTTGTTTAGTTTTCTTGAGTTAAAAAGATTAAATGTTTGATTTTGTATGATCCTAATCATTTGACTCTTAAGAAGCATTGATTCGGTACTGCATGGGTGTCTAATCTGGTACCAACACCTTTTCTATGCTAATTCGGTACTCATGGCTATGGCTGTGCTAATTCGGTACTAAAACCCTATCTATAGGATTTTGGTACTGGATTTTCACCTCGATTTTTGGGCCGATGACGATGAATCTCAAAATTTGGGGACATGGTTTTTGTCCATAGCGATGTTTTTATTTGGACATAAGTGCCAGAATCACCATATATCACATGTGTGGACCTCCATCTAAGGGAGAATGTTCCATCCTAAATCTTTGCCAATTTTCCAGAAATTCTAAGATCATGCCCATATTTGTGGGAAATGCATTTCCTTGATTAGATAAATGGTTGCACTCAACCTCCATTGATGTAAAATGGTTTTTATTTGGATTGGATTGTCTAGATCCAAAATTGTAATGTAAAAATCATATAAATTGAGTGATGTCTCTAAGCAAAAGGGGATGAATTAGTATGCCGCAAATTCGATTTCTGAACCAACTCTTTCCGTAAATTTATTTGTTGAAAATCAATAGAAGTTTGAATTCAATGATCCTATTTGTCTCTTAGAATTTATCATCTGCTGATCTAAAATCTTCCATGTTGGCATCGACAAGGGCCACCGATCCAGCTTGGTAAGCTCATTGTAAATTATTAGTATAGATTTCTATTTTCTGTACTTGTTGTTTTGATTTCATTTCCGATTTCACTATTAGAATTGATTACAAAGTGTGGCAGCACAAGAATAGTTTAGAGTCCGTAATTCTCATTACATAAGCCAACAAATGGAACATCTCATTAAAACTTATGTTTCCTATGTAGAAACGAAGTAATTTTCCAGAATTACAAGATTGTAAGATTGTATTAAATTTTTGTTTGTGATGCATCAATTGATTTTGAAGAGTGTGCAGAATTAGATAAGAATTTATTTCAAGTTTTAAGTGAGTTTCTACAGGAAATGAGATCAGACCTCCATCTCTTACACACATGCGCTAAGAATGGAGTGTCTTGTAATGTTTCCTATGTAGGGACAAAGTTTCTTCCATAATTGATTAAGTTATGAGTGATTGCCTTTTTATTGTGTTCAGAAAGTTGATTATAGTTTACTATTGAAATTATTTGCTACAGGGGATAAACTCATAGCCCATATCTATCTTTCATGAGCCTATAATGAGCAGATCCATCACCTGAACAAGAATTCTGAATTATACATTTATTGATCAGTTTTGATTTCTAATTTCTGAATTGTGTGAAGAGTGTTATCTTTGAAGTGTGAAAACAGAGTATTGGTTTTTTATGGTTTTCTTGATTGAGGTATACTCATTAGACATAGGAACCTATCTGTTATCAGCACATATAGTGCATCAACTCTACTAATTATGAATCCCAATTGATAATTTATGTTTGGTAATATATTATGCATATAATTGCACCAACATGCACACAATATCTCATTGGAAAGGTATCGACGAGGAGATTTAGTTTTGGGGATCAATCAGAGCCTTTGACAATCATTGAGATTCCCTATTGCAAAAAATATTCATTTAGGCCCTCAAAATTTCCCTGGAAGTTCAGGAATTGAAAAACTGCTAAAAATAGTAAGTTTTCAGAAAATTGTTTTGAGGCAGTTGGAATAGGTGGGTGGCCACCAATATCCACCTGGATCAATGCTCCCTCCTTAGGAAGAAATGTTATCCATTGGGTTGAGTTACAGGACGAGAAGGACACGTGTTTTTTGATCCTAAAACTTGGTGAGTTGTTTTCCTTGCTGGAGGAGTTGCGTTGCTTGGTTTTTGGGAGGTTGTTGAGAGCTTGATGTGATGACTATGTGCATAAGGAATATTTACTCTTTGATTCAATATTGTTGACCTACTTCTACTGGATAGAAGGTGTTTGTATTGAGGATGCAATGGTTGTAGTTTCCTTTTTTTCACCTTTTGAATAGATTGTGAAGAATTTGAGTTTTGTATTATGAGATACTACCTTGCGACACTGTTTAGGTGGGATAGTAGTTGGAACTACCTCTAGTATCTTGTAGAGATGACCCCCAGAGTAAAAATGACACTATGAGATCGAGACTTATAAAAAACATGGGGCTTCCACATATATGTTTGGGCCAAAATAACATCACAAAAATCTAGCGAGGAAACATAACATAATACCTCATCCTTGAAGGGATAGATGTCATATGACAATCAACACTGCTGACTGAAATGGAGATCTCGTCCCTGAAAAATCCACCTGATGTTTTATGGTTACAGGTGTGGTTTTTTCGACAATCCCAACTACTTGACGACCTCTGTTGAGATGAGGTTCTTATGGCTTCCACTATCAACAATAAAATACAGTAGGGTCCCCTTCACCCACATATGTGAATGAAAAAGGTGCCCCCCCTCTTTATCATCTGTTGGTTCTTCTGGTTGAATTATTGTAGTCACGACAGTAGCAGTGGGGTCTGCATCGATGATATTCCTTCTTCCATTATTTTTTGAAACAGATTATGAATCAGGGTTCAACTCATTTTCTTTGATCTCGGCCACCAATGATTGTTTTGAGCGAATTCATTAGTGTTGTGCCAAGGGATTTTGTGGAAATCGCAACACTTTCCGGTGTTCTTCTTCATCTTTTCATTACCCTTCTTTTCCTATGGCTTGGATGGGTTTTTGGGAGGGTGTTTGTTAGGGTCATATTTATCATACTTTGGTTGTTGTGGATTTGCAGATCCGAACTCCTATTTGTTTTGGTGCCTAAATTTCTTCTCGATTTTGACAACAGATTGATAGGTAGATCTCAGTGATGATATTTCCAAGAAATCCATTTCGGTTTTGATGTACCTATGCAGAGCCCCGTGGTATTTCAGAACCGAATGCCACTCAGAGTCTTTGATACCCAGCTTGGTCTGTAGGGTATGGAAATTATTTGTGAAACCCGACACCATTTTTTCTCTCTCTTTCCTTAATGTGGTTGATATCATGTATTCATCGTCATAGTTACCAACAGGGTAATATTTTTCCTTGACCGCATCCACAAAAAAATACCAAGTGGGATCGACCCCATATATTCTAGAATCCTCTGTTGAAATTTTCTCCTAGTAATTTTCCCACCAATGTTTGACATGGGGGAGATCCTTAAGGAGTGTGAAGGTGATATTTCCCCTCTCAGAAAAATTGTGAATGGAGAAATAACCTTCTAGCATATTTAACCATTTTTCTAGGGATTCCACATCAATCTGACCTTCGAATATAGGAATATAAAAATTAACTTGTAGCTTGAAAGGAGAGGTGCCACCAAAGTGGTCACTTGATGAAGATGCAACTACTTTTATCGATAGGTGTTGAAGGATGTGGGAAAACATATCCATCATTTCATCCCTTTGTTGCGTGAGAGCTTGCTCAAGCAATAGATTAATAGAATCTTTTGCTCCATCATTTTTCTTTTATTCCACCATAGAGATTTTATTGGGAATGTGAGATCAATTTTCCTCAAGAGATACAAGCTCGAAACCCAACTTTCTATACTCGGACCTCATCAAAGACATGTACTAAAACAAAAATGAACAAGAGTAGCATGCTCTGATACCACTGATCCAGATTATTTTCGGCACAAAATGAGAGCAAAGATATTATAAATAAATGTACATAGATATGTCAGATATGAAATAATATAAAATATATATATATATATATAATTTATAACCATAAACAAAAATATACAGTAATACACAATTTCTATTAATGAGTGAAATGTACATAACTGTAAAATTATAGAGTGAAAGACTCGCTAGAATGGTGGCAACTTATCTCTGAGAAAAGATGTGATGGATACACTCATTTGCAAGAAGATAATTGTTACAATGAGGATCCAAAGTCCTTTTTAACATAAATAAAATAAAAAACCCCAACCATGGAAGATGAAAATTGAACAGTTTTGTGGACACCATTTTGGGTAGTTTGGTGTATCAACTTCCCAGGGGCATAACTTTGGCATAAAATCTTTGTTTGGGGTGAAAAATAGCTCATTGGAAAGGTATAGATGAGGAGATTCATTTTGGGGCCTCAAAAAAATTCTTTGGATATCATTGAGGTTCCATATTACAAAAAATATTCGTTTAGGCCCTCAAAATGGCCCCGAAAGTTCAGGAACCAAAAAACTGCTAAAAATAGTAAGTTGCCAGAAAATTGTTTTGAGCCAGTTGGAATAGGTGGGTAGACACAAATATCCACTTGGATCAATGGATCATTGAATAAGAATGAAGTGCCACCTTTTCTACCACCAAGATCCATCCTAGTGAACCTGATGAGCCAGAGGAAGGCGAGTGCTTCTTTCACTCACAGATGTGGGTGAAAGGCACCTCGATGCACTTGATCATTGATAGAAGTAGCCAAAAGAACCTCATATTAGCAGAGTTATTCAAGCGTTCAGACCTACTGAAAACACTACACCCACAATTCTTCACCATTGGATGGCTCTGCCAAGGAAGTGTTCTTCGTGTCAGCCAATAGTGTCACCTGTTGTATGACATCAAGCCCTTCAAAGATGAGGTATTGTGTGATGTTTATCCACTTGAAATTTGTGATCTTATTTTGGGCCAACATTATTTATGGAAACGTCATGTTGTATTTGAGTCTAGGCCTCACATTGTTATTATTACTTTGAAAAAAAAATTGTACAGGATAGCTAAAGTAGTGTTGGACATACTGTCATTGGTGTATTGTCATTGATTTCAACAGTTGATGATGCACATGAAGCTGAGGAGGGTTAGCGAATGAAGATCAAATATTATAAGAGATGATACAATGAAAATCAGAAGGGAAAGCACAAATCAAGTTAGGACCGCTGATACACAAGCAACAAATCAACGACAGGGATAGATTCTGGAGAGCGAAAGGAGAATTAAAAAACGTGTTATTTCCAATCCCACAATTATTCTAGATTGTCAAATATTATAGATTCAAAGATCAGTGACTATGGTTGATCCACCAAATGATCAGATTAAGTCATGACTGTCAGATATGCAAGAACATATCAAGGGAAGGGATTGATTGCATATCGCGAAGGGAGAATTAAACAACATGCTAATTCCAATCCCACAATTATTCTAGACCGTCGATCAACACCCACCAAATATATCTACGATTGGGATCATTTCCTCTACCAACGGGCATTTTTCCATTGCAGATCTCGTCGATAGTTTTAAACATCATGCTAGTTGGGACCCCACAATCATCACTGATTGTTGATCTACTCTGGGACCATTCTCGGTTATTGAATCACTTTAAGTGGAAGGGTAGGATAAGAAAGGAAAAAGGGATGAGATATCAAATACCCAAATTCGCGACAGTCGTTGGATCACTTTAAGTGAAAGGATAGGATAAGAAAGGGCTGAGATCTCGAATACCCGAATTCTCAACACCCATTTGATCACTTTAAAGTGGAAGGATAGGATAAGCAAGGAAAAAGGGCTGAGATCTCGAATACCTGAATTCCTGACAATCGTTGGACCACTTTAAGTGGAAGGATAGGATAAGAAATGACTGATAATTTGAATACCTAAATTCCCAATATCCGTTGGATCACTTTAAAGTGGAAGGAGAGGATAAGCAAAGAAGAAGAGTCGTTGGATTTAAACCAAGGAAAAATAACATCCCAGACAAAAGGATTCGTCAATCTAATATCACGATCAACGAACAACATTCATTTTTGGTTAAAATTTGTGAGGAGGTTACACTTCGGGGAATCTCACTTTGGAAGAACTGAGAAGTGGAGAAATCGAATTACCAAAGTCCCAAAGGCTGAAGTCCAAAGTCACTCTCAACCATCTATTTGAGATACATTTCAAGAAGTATCCTGACTATTATATCAAGGAGAATAATATGTGCCACATCGGAAGATCTATGTCAATAGACCATGTTAGCAAGGACATAGTCAGATAATGACAAGTGTCAAGATGAAATTGAAAATTCAGATACATGTAAATCAAGAATCTGAGTGACACGTGGCAACCACTTGGCCCATGCCACATCATCAAGTGATGTCAGCAAGTTATGTCACTCCAAGAGTTTTACTTTGGGAGTTTCGCCACCAGCAAAAGTCCAGAATTTTGAATTTCCAAAATGAACAAGAATCGTCCATTCAAATGTTGATCAAGTCATGACCAACAATTTACTTGAAAGACCTCTGATAAGACTAGATTGTACATCTAAATTGTTATCACTGAAATTTCGTCCGCACAGGGTGACAAGAACTCCGCATCGTCAACACAGGATTGAAGTCATTCATGGCACAGGATTAATCCACAGCATGGCAAAAGGGTCAAAAAACTATACAAAATGACCAAAATTGAAGGGCTCTTTACAAAACTGGGGTGCGCGCGCATATGCGCGTAACAAAAAAGTACAATGCGCGCATGCGCGGATGAGGTGCAGCTGTTGGGCGAAAAACCCGCGCACCTGCTAAATGACGCATTTATTGAAATTGGTCGGCCTCCCAACCACTAATGGATCAGCTCCCAAGTCGATTTGACACCAAATACGAGCTCAATCCATGTGGGAGGCTGGTAAAAGACCTAATTGAGCCCTAAAGTGCCCCTTTTCACACTCCAAAGAGGTCACATAAACACCCCATGCTAGGCTATAAAAAGCCATGAATAACCATCACTTTCTCAAGGAATTCTTTGTATTGTTATGCTGTTTAGATTTCTAAGGACTCATTCTTTGGCAATACACATCACAAGCTGCATTTCATAGAGCTATTCACCCCTCTCTTGAGTGAATAAGCTTGGAGTTCTTTCACCCACATTTTCATCTT
>JZKD02S1847064.1:542420-570483 GCA_000966675.3 Picea glauca
CTTTGTTGTTTTTCTTTCTAACCTTTCCTTTCACAGCTGTCATGCCTAGCAGAGCCCAACTGGGCATGTAAGCACTCTTAATTTTCTCACCTAGTGACGAATTGGGTGCAAACATAAATGAAGGATTGAATATTGACCATCAGATCTATTTCGATGAAATCTGATTTGGGAGATTTGAAAGGTTGCAAAGTCCTGAAGTCCTGGAGTAAGTTGTACTGAAGAACACGATCCCAACACTGGAAATATGGGGGATAAAAGGAAAAGGGTGAAAGTAGAAGGAAATTCTTAAATTAATAAGCCCGTGGTTATATGCCCATGGTCACATATAAATGGGTTTAGGGAAGTGCCTCTGTAGAAGTCAATTTTTGCAAATATTTGCAGGAATATGGAATCGAGTTAAAAATAAATCGATCCATACCTATGATCGATTTATGAAAAGAACTCTCACTAAATTAAAATAATTAACAATAAAAGTTTGAACAATAAAATTGATTTTTGTTAATGTTAAAATGAAGAGGTGTGATGTTCCAAACAAAGGGACACAATTTTTCATAGCTCAAACCAGTTGGAAGAGTATATAAACGAGAAGGAGTGATGAGAATAAGGTGTCTCTGCAGTCCATATCAAAATATCAAAAGCATAAGAAGATTCCAGGAAGGAAAGATGAAGATACTTATGAAGTGAGGGTGGGAGGGAGGAGAATGGAAGGATTCATATCCTTACAAAGCATGTTGTAAAATATAAGGGAGTTGGAGCTTCCTAGGGTTGGTTCCCTAAATACAAGGGAGTTGGTGCTTCCTAGGGTTGGTGCCCTAAATGCAAGGGATTTGGAGCTTCCTAGGGTTGCTTCCCTAATGATGAGGGAGTTGGTGCTTCCTAGGGTTGGTTCCCTAAAGACGAGGGAGTTGGTGCTTCCTAGGGTTGGTTCCCTGAAGAAGGGGATTGGTGTCTCCTAGAGTTGGTGCTCTAAGGAATATTTCATGATCAGTTGATCTAAGCACACTCACAGTTGATCAACTTCATGGAATTTTTACAACATATGAAATGAGAACAAGGAATGATAAATCAACAAAAGATGAAACATACTTTAAAACATCTAAGTCAAAGATGAGGCAGGAGAAAAATACCAATGATAAGTTATTAGATATATCAGATTTAGAAGAGACCAACTTTGTAAAGAAACTCTAGAAATGAGTTGGAAAATATAAAGGAAAGTTACCTTTCAAATGTTTCAACTGTGGCAGAATTGGACACTTTGCCAACAAATGTCCCTATCCCATACAGGAGGAAAATGATGAAGAAGTTCACAACCAGGAAAACCAATACAAGAAGAAATTTCATAAGAAAAAGAAAAATTTCTACTCTAAAGAAGATACCAACTCCTCATACATGAGTGAAGATGAAGATTCAAAGCTTTTGTTTATGGGAATGAAAAATGAAGATGATAAACATTCAAAATATGAAAAAGAAGGGAACTTTGAAGAACAAATCCTTAGTGTAATTGAATAACTAGGAAAAAATAAAAGATAAAATAGGGTACTAAGAAGAGAGCTTCTAGAGATTAAAGAAGCTACTAAATCAAGAGAGAGGGAAGTTTCCAAAATCCTCAAGGAGTCATAACAGACCATTAGTGATTTGAATTCCCAGCTCCTCGAAGCTAATAAAACTGAAGAAATCATTTTAAAACAACTTAGTGATAAAAAACAAGCATGTGAGAAACTAGAAGCTGAGACCAGGCTGCTAAAAAGTGAACTTGAGAAAGAAAAGAAGAGATCCAACTTTGGAAATAGTTCAAATATCTTGGATGAAATTCTCAGTAGCCAAAGGTCACCAAACAATAAGGCTGGTTTTGGATACACCCAAGACTCAACTTCTACATCACAAGGATCTATCAAAAGACCAATTAGTTATGCATATGCTCTAAAGGGACCCTTAAGAATAAAAGATAATAAGGAAAATATGATACCATTGAACATTGTTCCACATAAACATAAATCAACATTCCCTACTAAAGTAATAAATGACAGGAAGAATACAATCACCATAAGGAATCCCCTTAATAAATGTATATTCATTGGATATTTTTACTCTTGCAATAATTTTGGACATAAGGAAGTACACTGCAAATCTTATAAACACTACAATAATAGAAATGTCCATAGATATAAGAAAAATAGGTACAATACAGAGAAGAGAAACTACAACTCCTTTAATTCTTTGTAAAACTTCAATATTGAATGTAAAAAATGCAACAACTATGTTCATAAACCCAAAGAATGTATATTACCAATGCAATCCCTAAAAATAGGAAACCCTAACAAAAGAATAAGAAGGCATGGAAAAAAAAATCTGAAGTACAAAACAAGAAAGATGATCAAAATATTGCTTCTGAAATTGATGAAGTTAATAATAGGAGATTGGTGGGTAAAACTTATAATAAGGAATATAATAATAAAAAATACGATACAAAGTAGACCAAACTCAAGATATGAAAAATACTAAAGAAAAATCTAACACAACTCCAAAACTTGATAATGTTATACAAGAAGATTATCCATTACCCAACAAATGGAAAATAATAGATGAATGTTCTCAAGACAATGATAAAAAGATTCTAGTGCACATAATAATGATGTTGATGATGAATCTCCAAAAATAGAACAACAAGAATAATTGAGTGATTCTTATCTCAGAAATTTTTCAAACCTATTTTAATGGTACACTGAAACTCCTTCTCAAAGAAAAATTAAAAACAAAGAAGGGAAGGAAAATTTAGGGAAGAGCTAAAATTCATTCATGTTGATCCTCCTATGAACATTGAAGCAACATGGTTTAATGATATAACACTATGCAGGATCTGACATAGTTTATTGCAGGTCTTTATCTTCCAAGGAATAATGGAGGTTATGTATTGGTCTTAGAATGGTTACAAGTGGACAAAACCCTAAATGGAAGTTACTATGTGATCAAGAAATGTAATGAATGGAAAATTCTGCAGCAGTGAGGTGATGATGAATATAGATTGAGTAAAAAATATGAAAATGAAAAGACTGGAAATCAAAATTTCAGAGATAGTGATTGTGATAGAGAAAATTTGAAAGACATATTGGTTGGTCGATGTGTCCATGACTTGGTTGGACAACTAGATAAATTCTAGTTGAATAGAACACATTCTATCAGCAAGATAAGTCACGTGGCAAGAAAAATATAAAGTCTCTTAGATGACTTTAAGAAGAAGTGTACAGTAAATAAGCATATTGGATAAATACAGATACATCTGGTTAGAGATCTTGTCAAGAAGAACTACCCCTTCAGAAACAAAGGGGAAGAGAAGTTAGAAGAAGAGAGAGAAGATTGACAGGGGGAGTCATTTAGTTATGACAGGAAAAGTATGATTGCAGGAGGAGTTACCCGAGTTCAGATTATGGTCAACAACATACAGACAGACAGAGCATTACCATAGGGGGAGAAACCCTTTGCCATTGATTTCAAAGGGGGAGAGTAATTTCATAGAGAAAAGAATCATCACAAGGGGAGTATGTATGAAGTTAGAGTGTTTCCCTCAATGACAAAGGGGGATATTGTTGGACATACTTTCATTGATTTCAAAATCCGATGATGCACATGAAGCTTAGGAGGGTTAGCGAATGAAGATCAAAGATCAAAAGAGATGACATAATGAAACTCAGAAGGGAAAGCACAGATTAAGTCAGGACTGTTGATACGCAAGCACCAAATCAATGGCAGGGATAGATTGCGAAGAGAAAAATGAGAATTAAACAATGTGTTATTTCCAATCCCGCAATTATTCTAGACTGCCAGATCTTGTAGATTCAAATATTGATGACTATGGTTGATCCACCAAATGATCATATTAAGTCGCGAATGTAGGATATTCAAGCACAGATCAAGGGTAGGGTTTGATTGCAAAGCGCGAAGGGAGAATTAAAAAATGCACTAATTCCAATCTCGCAATTAGTCTAGATCTTTGATTGACACCCGCCAAATAGATCTACGATTGGGATCAGTTCCTCTACCAATGAGCAATTATACATTGCAGAGCTTGACGATAGTTGATCTAGTTGAGCTTGACGATACATTACAGTGCTAGTTGTGACCCCACAATCATCCATGATCGTTGATCTACTCTGTGACCATTCTTGGTCGTTGGATCACTTTAAGTGGAAGGATAGGATAAGCAAGGAAAAAGGGATGAGATATCGAATACCCAAATTCCTAACAATCGTTGGATCACTTTACGTAGAAGGATATGATAAGAAAGGGTTGATATCTCGAATACCTGAATTCCCAACAGTCGTTGCATCACTTTAAATGGAAGGATAGGATAAGCAAGGAAAAAGGGATGAGATCTCGAATACTTGAATTCCCGACAGCCATTGGATCACTTTAAGTTGAAGGATGGGATAAGAAAGGGTTGAGAATTCAAATACCCAAATTATCGATAGTCGTTGGATCACTTTAAAGTGGAAGAATACGATAAGAAAATAAGAAGAGTTGTTGGATTTAAACCAAGGAAAAGAAGCATCGCAGACAAATCGAGTCATTGATCTAATATCATGATCAATGAACAACATTCATTTCAGGTTAAAATTTGTGAGGAGGTTACACTTCGAGGAATCTCACTTTGGAAAAACTAGAAAGTGGAGAAATCGAATTACCCGAAGTCTCGAAGGCTGAAGTTCTGAAGTCACTATCAACCATCGATCCAAGATACATTTTTGGAAGTTTCCTGACCATTAGATCAAGGAGAATAATATGTTCCACATCGGGAGATCTACATCAGCAGATCACATCAGCAAGGACAAGGTCAGACAATGACAAGTGTCAAGATGAAATCAACATTTCAGGTATGTGTAAATCATTATTTTGAGTGACACGAGGCCGCCACTCAGCCTGTGCCACATCATCAAATGATGTCAACAAGTTATGTCACTCTGAGAGTTTTACTTTGGGAGTTTCACCACCAGCAAAATCCTAGAATCTCGAAGTTTTGAAATGAACGAGGACTATCCATTCAATTGTTGATCAAGTCCTGACCGACAATTTACTTGAAAGGCCTTTGATAAGCCTGGATTGTACATCTAAATGGAGTATTGAATATTGACCGTCCGATTTGTTTCAGTGAAATATGATTCAGGAGATTTGAAAGGTTGCAAAGTCCTGAAGTACCGAAGAACATGATCCCAACAATGGACATATGGGGGCTAAAAGGAAAGGGGAGAAAGTAGAAGCCAATGCTTAAATTAATAATCCTGTGATTCTACGCCTGTGGTCACATATAAATGGGTTGAAGGAAATGCCTCTACAGAACTCGATTTCTGCAAATATTTGCAGGAATATGGAATTGAGCTAAAAATAAATCGATCCATACCTATGATCGATTTACGAAAAGAACTCTCATTGAATTAAAAGAATTAATGATAAAAGTTTGAATAATAAACGTGATTATTGTTAATGTTAAAATGAAGAAGTGCGATGGTCAAAACAAAGGGACACAATGTTTCATAGCTCACACCATTTGGAAGAGTATATAAACAAGAAGGAGTGATGAGAAGAAGGTGTCTCTGTAGTCCATATCAAAAGATAAAAAGTAGAAGCAGATTCCAAGAAGGAAATCTGAAGATACTTATGTAGTGAGGGTGGAAGGGAGGATCATGGAAGGATTCATATCCTTACTAAGAAAATTGTAAAATATAAGGGAGTTGGAGCTTCCTAGGGTTGGTGCCCTAAATACAAGGGAGTTGGTGCTTCCTAGGGTTGGTTCCCTAAAGATGAGGGAGTTCGTTCTTCCTAGGGTTGGTGCCCTAAAGACGAGGGAGTTGGTGTTTCCTAGGGTTGGTGCCCTGAAGAAGGGGATTGGTGTCTCCTAGAGTTGGTTCTCTAAAGAGGATTGGTGTCCTTCACTATTCTTCATAAAACCTTGTAATTGATGTTAAGTTTATTTATATAATTGATTTTACATAGAATTCATTGTTGGTTCATTGTGGTAATCAATAAAATATAAAAAGTAACTGCTAATTGTTAAAAAGGGTAATACTGGTTCACCCCCCCTCTCAGTATTCCAACAGGTAGTCCCACCTAGTGCCATTTCATTGATCTTTTCCAAGCAATGAAGGAAGGTCATCTCTCAAACTGAGAAGTTTATATTGTTCGTGATTTTCTCTCTAAGTGAGAAACAAATTGTAGCCACATCTAGTGCCTCCACGAACGACCTCTCCACAAAGAAAAATCAAGTGGTTAAGGTTGTGGAAGAATACAAAGACATATTATCCTCACTATTGACACCCATAAGCACAACGTAATGTCCCTACTTGCAAATGGGTTGCAATGCCTTATTATTATATACCTATTCTAAATAATAACTAGATAGGTCAGACCCCCTTGTTTGAATCATGGTGAAAAATAAATGATTCTCAGAATTGTGCTCATGATGGCTTTACTAAGAATATTACAGTTTGAGAAAACACAGGAATTCGAACAAATTTTCACATGCAATCAAGCCTGAAAATTTATAAGTCAAAAGAAAATAAAAAGCACTTCGCTCATAACTACTATGCATCTGCTCTTGCATATGGTTAAAATTTGGACTTTGACTTACACTCACATTGATTATAATATATTGTATTCATGGTATATTGTGTTCATGGTAATGGTTATGTTATGTGGGAAATAGTTACGGGTTATACAATTGTTGAAGGTCAATTATATCCTTGCAAATAGTGACTTGTTACAATTAATATGGGACATATGATATTATGTTGCTAGTATTAAACTATGGTATAGGATGGTTTTTGTTTCAATATGATAAAATGGAAGTGACATGTTGGATTTGTATGGTTGATTAATGCGCTTAATGGAGTTTTGGATGTGTTCCACCCTAGCTATGGTTTATGGAAATTAATGAGAGGCTATAGAAGTGATGTGCATTTACTACACGTCGTTCTTACCCCACCTCGATCTCACCACCTTAACTTGGTCGTTCAATTTTGGTTTCTCTAGTTAGTTTTCCTCCGTTTTGCTCGGCCATTGGATGAATAATGGTGGTATTTGGTTATTTTAGGCGCTTTCCTCATAGGTATGGTGACTCTCTCCCTTCCATTCATCATTTTAACCTCGCTTTGGATAGAATCTCTATGTTGGCTCCTAGAATTCGTATGAAAAGTGTTTTCTTTCTGAAAGATATGGTGGTTTAATGTATATTATGTTTGTGCAAATGAATTTGGTCGGCATTTCGAATGTTCCAAGTTGGTTTGTTTAATTCTCCTTCATGTTGAAGTTATGCAATTATGGTTGTGCTCAATATGGATGATGGTTATTATTTCTCCTTGTTGTTGATATTTTAGGGAAAAATTATTTTGTTTCCATCCATGTCTCGTGGTATAATCCTAGAGGGCTTCTTATGGTCAAAAAAAAAAAGACAGTTGGGTTCTGGGTTATTTTTGTGGTTATTATTACCTCTTGCTCCATTCATGAGAGAGTTGTGGCCCTGTCGAGATGCCATTCCATAGTTTGAATGAATGCAATATTGGGTTTTACCTCGTGGCCACCTTGGAAGTGACTATGTTGAACCTTGTTGTAAAGTTATTGAAGGTTTTTGTTTCATGTTACAAACCTCCCTTACCCATTTGTCTCACCCACCTGGATGTTCAAACATTGTTCTCCCTTGTCGTGACTGTTGTAAACTACACTTGGGTATTTAAATGTTTATATGTCTACTAAAAAATAGAGATATTTGTTTCATGTTTCATTGGTTGACTACCTGTGAGAGTTTTGGTCATTTTCAAGACTTTATAGTGATTAAAAAGAGAATAATACCAAGGTTTCGAACTCGTTTTGTCATATAGAAAATAATGGAAATAGATACCAACCTCGCATATTGAATATTTGTTTGCCTATATTGCACTCAATTGCATGCTTGAAGTGATCTATTTTAATTAATGGAATGCTTATGTTGATATTATATAGTATGATAAGAACTTTGTAAATGAAAAAAAAAAATTCTATAGTGGATTGAAATAGGTTATATTTGTTTTGGGCTCGGTGATGTTTGGAGTCATTTGATTTTTAGAAAAAGAAAAAGAGACCATCTAATAGAATAAAGGTCTTGAACCCAATCCATTGTGTAGAAATTGAAATATGTTGATAAAAATGGTTATGTTCGATGACATGTTGTTCATCTTGGCCTCCTTATGTCTTCTCTAAAATGCTCTGTGTATGATCGTTGATAGTTGGGTTATGAATAGTTTGTATATATGTTGTGTTTTTTTTTGATCCAACATGAAGGAAGAAAGGATATGAATTAACTAGTTGAGTTTAATAGTTATGGAGCTTTGGTTTGGGTTTGATATGGAAGTTACTGTGTTTTAATTTTGATATTGCCTACAATTTAAAATGTTCTTTTTGGAAATTAAGGGTATGCCATTTTTAAGGATCAAATGTTATTTTATATAATGGAACAATATCCATCTCATTTCCCGTTCATTATACCATATTTCGCTCCTTACAATCCCACCATATTCCCAAATTCATTTTAATTCCCTGTTATGTTATGGTGAATGGAATTTCAAGAGAAATAATATAAGAAAAAGGAAGTGACTTGCGTTTGAAATTTGGAAATGGAAATATTTATTTTATATTGAAGTTGCATCTATGTTTTCTTTAACAATATCTGTTGGTGGTTCCTCTCCATGTTACCAATTTTCATTCATTATCAACCCGTCATCTTCCCAATATCCCTATCATTCCTTGTTCAATAACAATTAATTAATGATTTGAGAAGTATGATGAATGGGTAGATTGCTTGTGATTTTGTTGTGAATGATAGAGACAAACTTTGATTTTATTTTGGTAAGGTATTGATGCATGTATTATTGAGAGTTCTCATAACTTCAGAATGAGATTCTTTAGTAGGGGCAGTAATGGAAGAGGAAATAAAGCCAGAGTAAATTGGCTGAGGGGTCATAAAAGACCTCAATTTTCCATACATTTCTATGTTGATCCACATGAATTGAACTATGTTTTCGAAGCTAGGATATTCAACCTAGTTGGCCATGGAATACTCCATCCCCGACCCAAAATACCTCCCTTCCAAGAACATAAAAATCTCTCCAGTGTCCCAGTACCTCCTTATGTATCAATGTGACTACAACCACCTGCCAACAATGGTTGGAAAGAGACTGTCCACCAACCTGATGTTCACCACCATGGTTGGCCCACTACATCCTTTCCATTACCCCCTCTGCATTCGTAAAAAAAAAATTGTCCAAGATGATCATTTGGCCTCACCCGCAGAGTCATCTCATGCCAGTAAGAGGTTGAAAATGGATATTCCCAAACCTGTGCAGGATAAAGGAAAAGGGGTAGCTACTCCCTCCAACTCATCCAAGGAGTCTTCCAAATATGTGTCCTCATTCCTTCATCTTAAGGATGATTGTTGTGATGTTATCAATGTATTTTAGCCTCAAGGTTCTAACCAGTCAAAGGATGCCATAAAAAAATCAAGAGGAGACAAGACTGAGAAGAGGCCTAATGCCTCTCATAGTAAATATGGATTTTGACAGTGATTAATATTGTTTTATATGTTGAAGACAATATTTTTACTTGGACAAAGTTTTGGACAAAAAGTATATATTTAGGCATTCTTTTTGGGATAGCATGGATATAATACTTTTTTGAATATGATCAGATTCTATTGTGCTGATATTTAAAATATTTGATCATAATTTTGAAAATGGGAGTTACAAGGAGGATATATTTGAAATTTAATAGTTGATTTGTTATATTTCATGTCTGATGATTATTAAAGAAAATAATTGGGAATCACAAGGGGTCCCACCTATTTAGTTATTATTTAAGACCCTTCTTTATATATATTATTATTATTTATTTGTCTCAAACTAATTAATTAGGCTAATTTGGCTTAACTAAAGAAAGGTAGTTGAACTACCATAAGTTATTGAGAAGAAATAAAATCTCAATGCAGTGAAGAGACAAGGGGAATCGAAGGAGAACTATAGCCATAAGGTTTTCTCTATAGTAGTGATATACTTTTCCACTTTCATTCATTCTGAGTTTACTAGAAGGCTTAACCCTTTTGATGACAACAGGGTCTTATTGAAGGCAACAAGATTCTAAAACTGAATCACATATTTCAGCAGCTTATTTTAAAAGTGTATGATTTATCTTTGGAAGTACGTCTATTCTTGTTTTTTTATGAATTGAATTTCATGATTGATAAAGAATATCTTGCAGAGTCAAGTGAAAACATTTTGTGGCAAGCTGATCCAAATCTTTAGCTTCGGTTTTCTTCTTGTTATCAAATTCTTTTTGTATGGTGTCCATCCAACGATTCTAAATATGACTTTGGTCCCTACCCTCACAAGGGTTTGTAAAGATAACTCAGTTTTGTATCTTAGAATGAAATAAATGAAAAAAAACAAATTACTGTTTCAGTCTCACACATGTGTTTTAATGATATGGTTCATTGTTTTTCTTTTATCTCCATATACACATTTGTGAAATTTCTGTACACACTTATGTAGCTTTGTTTAATTTTATTTATTTTGCATTGTTATATATAACACATAAAAATTAGCCTCAATCCTTTGTACTTAATACTTGGGGATTAAGTGATTATTTTTTAGGCTATAAACCCTGGGTGACATTCCCAACTATCATGTCTTAGCTTGAAAAGATATAAAAGTGTTTGAGTAAGGTTTTCCATACCTTTTCCTCAACATTTATTTGGAGACCATACTAGGGAGATCTTCCATATCTCTCTGGTTGATTGAATTCACGATTTTCTTCAATTTTTTTTGTTTTGTCTTGATACTCCTTGACTGATTTTTTCCATGACAATACCTATTACAAGACAACCCAATATTGGAAACGGTCTTGATGACCAAACTAGCATCACTTTGACCTTATTCAACACTATTTTAGAAACCTCTAGTACTCGTGTTGAACTTGAATTCTCTTGGGAAGTAATTGAAAGAGATATCACTATCTATGAATGTTGGGAATCTAGGAAAAAGAAGCCCATAAATCAACAAAAACCTCTCTTCTCCTAATTTTTTTTTTTTTTTTTTCATGTCCTCAAATCCTCTCATCTCTCTCTTGAAGAGGATTTTCCCTTGAAACTACTACTATTTTTGAAATAGGAAGGAGGAAAATCATTTTTTCAACCCAAGAAAGTGCTCCAAGGAGAACTTTATATGATTATGCTAGTTCACCTTAATCACCCATACTTATCACTTTCAATATGATATATGATGGTAGTGGTAGTGGAACTAGAGGTGCCTCCTCTTCACAGTCTTTTGACTCATCAGTAATTGGCAGTATATACAATCATTAGGTCCTGTTCAATCCACCACCAATCCTACTAAAGTGATAAAGAAATATGGGATTTTTCAGTTTGAAGAAGATGCTACGACTACCCCATGGAACATGTATTCTCCCTTAAATATGAAACCAACTACCCACCCATTACTGAAGTTTAAGGAACATCTACCTAAGTTTTCTGGAAATAATATTGTTACCACAAATGAACACATGGTAGAATTTTCTAATGCTTTTCATAACATAGGGGCCAATGATAAAGATACTTGTATGAACTTATTTGTCAATTCCCTTGAAGGGAAAGATGCAACACATTTCTTTTATCTCCCTCCCAAAATTCTTTCCACATGGGAAGAATTGGTTTATTGGTTCAATTCCGCCTACAGACATGCCAAGAGTCCAACTAAGTAGTTAAGGGAATACAACAATATATCCTATAAATATGGTGAAACCATTAAGTCTTTTAACCTTCACTTCACCAAATTATACAATCAACTCCCTGAACTAATCTGCCCCCAAAATTAGGCTTCTTTCATGCATTATTATAATGTGATACCTTCCCCTTATCATCATAGAATTGAAGAAAAGCCTATTGAAAATACTGATTCTGCTCTTCATAGTTGTCTAGAATATGAGTAACTTGAAATAACGGGTCTCCTTGAAGGGGACTCGGTCAAGAAAAAATATATGTATGCCCTCCTACAACTCGTGTAAGATATGAACAATATGATGATAGCCCAAATGAAAGGGAAGTGTTTCTTCATCCGCCCCTGGGGCATCTTCTTCTTCCTCAATTCCTTTTAGGAATACCAATGAAAATGCTTTTCAGCCAAAGGCCATTATGTCGGGTAGTTGGTGTAACTTTTGTGAAAAAAATCATGAAGAAAATACTTGCGAAGTTAAGAAAAATTCCAGAGATAAGATCTTTGGAAAAAGGCTCGATACAATAATTTCCATTCTAGATTGGGTTGAACCAGAAAATGTTATGATAATCAATACCCAGAGCAAATATTACACTTCCAAGGGAAAATATGACCCTCCTTGTACTTCTTCCTCCCCAAGATGATCTTTGCAAAGTGTTGGTGCACAAGATATCAAAACTTTGGAAAATCAAGGAGTGATTTACACTCTTCCCTCTTCTAAGTATAAAATACTTAACCAATTGGATAATATCAAGGCCGATGCTACTCTTTTAGACATGGTTTTCGTCACAGAGCAATAAAATCATCTTAAATTTTTTATGGAAAGTAAAGTTTCTACCATAGCCAATTGTTTTGAAGAGTCAAAAGAAGAGGATTCAACTGTAAATAAGATAGGTGTAAATAATTTTAGGAACCCTGTAAAAAATCCCCCTTTTTATATTTCTGTAAAAATTATGGATAAAATATCTCATTGTTTCCTAATTGATGGCATCTCTGGTCCAATTGTAATGTCAAAAATTATCATGGAAGAGCTTGAATTATTGGGAACTAATGAAAATTCTAGAAGAATTCTCTCTTATAACAGTTTGCAGTAGTCAACTGTGGGTGAAATCAAATATGTAACCTTAGTTCTCTCTGCACACCCCAAGATAAGAATAACCCTCAACATCTAAGTAATTGATATGCCAGTAAGAAATTATTCAATTATTTTAGGAAGAGACTGACAAGCCTTAATGGGTGGATATATTTCTCTTGAATGAACACATTTGTCTATCCCTCGGAATGGAAAGAACATTATAGTCTTGAGGGAAGGAATAATTTCACTATATATAAAGAGCCTTCCCCAACCTAATGTAAATTATCTTGAGGAGGATTTTGGAGTGTAATCTATCTTTGCAGATGAGGGTGACGCTATGCTTGAACCAATTGATCTTGATGATGGCATGTGGCACATGCATTTCGAAGGATCATGCTCAAACGAAGGTAATGGATCCGGCATAATTATATATTCCTCTATAGGTAAAATTCACAATTTTTCTTATAGGTTAGAATTTTCTTGCATGAACAATGTCACCGAGTTTGAGGCCTTATTGTTAGGCATTGAAAATGGATATAACCTTCGTTGTGGACACCTTATAGTCTTTGGTGATTTTGAACTTGTTGTAATACTTGTATGCAATATTTACTCACCTAGAAATAAGTTTCTTAAACGTTATACCCAAGTTGTTTGGATGCTTATTTCAAACTTGTTATCATTTAACATCACCCATGTTAAGTGGGAACTCAATTAAATGGATGATAGGCTAGATGTGTTCGTAGCATCCCCCACCCATTTTTTTTTCCTCAAATACCTGATTGTACGTTCCAATCTCTATATCGTCCTCATATCCCTGACAATGTGGAATCATGGCAGGTGTTCTTGAGTGATGAAGGTATTTGTGCTTTCATCCAAAATGAACCATTTAAGCACAAGGAAATCATATACATTGAAGATGATAAATTTCCTAAAGGCTTGACTCCTCTTGAAAGTTCATTTTCATCAAGTGATGTAGGAAACAAATAAAAACAAAAAGGATGAGGAGTCAAAAAGGAAAGTTGGTGATACCATTTCCTTAAACCTTGGGACACCCGAATCTCAAAAGATTGCTAAATTAGGTGCCCAATGTTCTGACAAAGAAAAAGTGAAGTTCACGGAACTGGTTCATGAGTTTCAATATGTTTTTTCATGATCATATGGGGATATTTGTGGTTTTGATCCTACTCTTATACAACATGCCATTCCTATCAAGGAAGGGGTAAAAATAGTTAGAAAAAAAGAAGAGCTATTAACCTTGCACTCGAAGCTACTATTAGGAAAGTGTTCGAAAAATTATTGAAGGCTCGTATCATCTTCCGAGTTAAGTATTCTGAGTAGGTTTCAAATATGGTCGATGCTCGGAAGACAATTGGTCATATCAGATTATGTGTCGATTTTCGCGCATTAAACAGAGTGAGTGTCAAAGATAATTTTCCGCTCCCTAATATGGAATGATTTTACAATCGGTTGCAGGGTCACAAATGATGTCCTTACTTGACGGATTTTATGGGTATAATCAAACCAAGGTAAAGAGGATTGATAGATATAAAACCACATTTACTACACACTGGGGCACATTTTCTTATGAATGCATGCCTTTTGGCTTGTCTAATGTAGGTGCCATCTTTCAAAGAGCTATGCATATATATTTTGATGATTTGGTCGGTAAAATTATCCAAGATTATCTTGATGATTTTAATGTCTATTCAAAGAAATAGTTGGATCATTTTGGTCATCTTAGAAGAATTCTCATGCGTTGCAGAAAATTTGGCATTTTTTTAGATCATTCCGAATCTATTGTTGGTGTCACCAAGGGTAAAATCCTTGGTCATATTTTTTTTGATTCAAGAATAAGAATAGATCTCGAAAGGATTGCTGCTATTCTAAACCTTCCTGCTCCCACCTCCAAGAAAGAATTCCAAGCATTCATGGGAATTATCAATTTTGTCTATAGGTTCATTCCTGATTTTGCTATCATGGTTAAACCAATTCATAATATTCTAAAGCAAGATCGTTCTTTTTCTTGGAAAAATGACGTTGGAAATTCTTTCCTTGGGATTAATAAATCAATCAATTCCACACCAGTTTTGGCAAAACTGGATTTTGAGAAATATTTTATCATATATACCAATGCCATCGAGGAAGCAATTTTTGCTATACTTTTACAAAGTGATGACCAAAACAACAAGAAAATCATACCATACATGAGCCAAAGCTTATCATATTATGAAATCAACTACTCTTACATTGGAAAACATGCTTTTTATCTTGTTAAGTCTATAGAAAAATTTCGCCACTTTATTTTAGGAAAACATATACAGGTAAGAGTCCCTTTGCCTGCTATCAAGTTTCTTGTCTCAAAACCTCATCTTTCAAGAAAACTGGTGCATTGAATTTCCAAAATTCAGGAGCATGATTTAGCCATCACGACTTCAAAAACAATCAAGGGATGAGATGTATCCCTTCACCTAGTTGAACACCCTAAACTAAGTGAAGAACTTAATGATCAGTATAATCCTCTTTCATCTCTGTACTATATTGAAAATGAAAATATTTCTATAGTTGAAGATCCTTGGTATAGAAATCTAGTGTATTACTTGCATCATAAAAAATTCCCAGATAACTTCGATCCTCACTAGAGAAGGAGACTCCACCTCAAATCTTCCAGGTATATCATTTGAGGAGACTTTTTGTTTAGAAGGTCCGCAGATGGTTTATTACTTTAATGTGTGAATGATGAAGAAGCACATAAATTGTTACATGAAATACATGGATCATCAGTTTCTATCATTCACATTGGTGGCCATTTTTCTGCTAAAGCTACTGCCTTTAAAATCATAAGAAATGGTTACTATTGTACTTCAATATTTCAAGATTCCTATAAATTCACAATATCCTGTGATAAGTGCCAAAAATTTGCTGGGAAAGAACGTTTTTCTACCATGACTTTACGACCTGTCCTCCTGGATTTCCCTTTTTCTAAATGGGGCCTAGACTTTATTGGTCCTATCAATCCTCTGTCTTCCACGGGGAATATTTTTATCTTGATAGCCACTGATTACTTTACTAAATGGACCAAGGTTGTCCCTCTTAGATACACATAGGATGAGTAGGTAATTTATTTCCTAGAAACTAACATCTTTTAAAGATTCAACATTCCATTAGATATTATTATAGACAATGGCCCAACCTTCATTTCCACAAAATTGACTCAATTTCTGGTTAAATTAGGGGTCAAACATTTCACTTCATCTGCTTATTACCCCCAAGGAAATGGGAAAGTTGATTCCACTAACAAGAATCCAGTTAGGATCATAAAGAGGATCATAGAAGATAAACCTTGCTAGTGTCATACACTTCTCACTTATACTCTTTGGGCAGATCACATAACTACCAAGGAAAGCACAGACTGCACTCCCTTTCATCTCATATATGGTCAAGAGGTTATTCTTCCTACTGAGTTGGAGATTTCTTCCTTACAACTGATGTTACATATTGAAGAGTTAAATTCTTCCATTATTCCCTGAAGGATAAACACATTGTTAGCCATGGAAGAACAAATGAATTTTGCCTTAGAGAAAATAAAGAGAAGAAAACAAACTGTGAAAAATTATTTTAATAGACGAGAAAAATATGTTGAGTTCAATATTGAGGAGAAATTCTTACTATGGGACTCAACTCATGCTGAGAGAGGAAAACACTCAAAGTTCCAAAAACTATGGCTAGGTCATTTCAAAATCTCTTTTATCCTAGGTGCAAACTCATGCCTTCTAAAGGATTTTGAAGAGAGATTGGTCTCTTATAGTACAAATGGTTCTACTTCAAACATTATATGGAACCAACCTGATCATTAAATCATGTTTAAAATGAATTCTGTATATAGTATTTTGTCTTATGGTTTCTTTTACTTTGGTTTGTTGAATTTTTAATTTCTGTTGTTTTTTTTTTTAAATTATCAGAAATAAAGTCTGGATCAGTTTTTCCATAATGTCATCCTATAAATATTGTTGATCAATGAAATAATATTCATACAAATTCTGCGATGTCCTCCTTTCAGATATCGCTGAAATTTCTTTTTTCTTTCAAATTTGTTGTAGGACAGTTGATTTTTCCTTCTTCCTTATTTATGCTATCCCTTTCTTCCTTTTGTCCTAAGATTCAAAGAGCATACCAAAATATTTCTCTTTAAAAATTTAAGAAGTATTATATGTTACATATTGTTCGGATCTTATGCATATAGGAACAAACCCCCTCATCCATACCACTTTCCATAAGTTATACCCAAAATCCCATCTCATTATTTCCATTAAACTATATTTTCCCCCTTGTTTCATAACTATTATTTTCAGCAGTTTCTCTATCATCTATTGATTAAGGTTGGTTTTCATTGATGTCAACCCTTGAAGAAAGATCGAGAGAACCCAGGTTTGGGTAATGGACCCAAGTTTGTTTGATGAATAATGGTATGAGTTTTGATATATTTGCAGGTAATAATATTTTATATGGATAGTACATGTCATTCTATTTCTGGTGGTATGTGGAACGTCACATAACTCCTCACGGTTTGAGAGTTATGGCCTTACGAAGATGGATGACCCTCATATGTCATCTAGAAGCCCCAAAAGGTCAAAATAGTCAAAGTGGTTTAAGAGATTTTAGAAGGTAAATAATAAAGTGAAGTGATGAGTGTACTATAAGTCAAAGTGAATACAAAATAAATTATTTAAATAATAAATTTAATGAAGAAATTAGAAATGGGTTAACCGTAAAATAAGGAAAGTGGGAAAAGTGACCTAGAAGATGTTTTTAAGGAAGCTACTTGGGGAGTATAAATAAGAGGCAAGGCTCTCTCATTTTAGATCACACTTGAGCATATTGAATATCTATAGGTGTCTGAGGTAACCAAAGGATATCTAAGCCAAATTTCAGAGGGAAGGTGAAGAAAAGAAGGCTGGAATTAAAGGGAGGATAAATTATTTTGATGATGCTTTCTAAGGCATGTTATTTACATGTCATCTCACCATTTTTGAAATAACGTTTTTTCTAAAATGATTCAAAATGTGAAATTATTATTCCATTGAGGAAACATATTCAAGTATCTGTGGTAAACAATTCATCTTGTGGTTTGTTGTATTTTTGGAGTTACACTCTGTGGAAAATAGGGTTTGTGGCTAGTCCTGAAACTAGTCTAAAACAAGTGTTTCAGGTAAAAATGTCATAACTTATTCATAACAGATCCACATTTAGTAATACCAAATGTGTTGGTTCAAGTATATTCTATAGTATGCTTTGTAACATTTTCAGATAGATTCAACAACTATTCCGTGTGGGGCACACTCTACAAGGTCGATGTCTAGAATAAGCCAGAATTCAACAAGGTATGCCATTTTTTCTATAAATCCTTTTATGAGAGGTTCCAAGTAGTGACACCTGGAGTAATTGCATAAAACACATTGAATAAAATTGTGTATAATTTTTAGATATTTATTCATTATAGGTAGAAAGTTATGATTATTTCAAGATAGGGTTGTTGACTAATCCAAAACTAGTCATGTGAGACTAAAGAAAAGTTTGATGAAAATTCTTGTATCTTGTTGTTAAAGTTAAGGAAGGTTTGAAGGTATGTGATCATATAAACTAGGTCTATTACAGAGTTACAAATCATATTTGGATGATGAAATTGATGAGGGATTTTGGTTAAGGTACATGTTGGGTACATGGTTGAGACAAGTAGTTGATGAGTTGACACATACATGAGGTGTATAGTTGATGATGTTGGTACATATTTATGAGTTATAGTTGATGAGTAGTTGACACATGATTGGTACATACTTGGTACATGGTTAGATTCACTTTTTTATGGTACATGTTGATTACAGGTTGTTTGGTACAACTTGGTGCATGGTTGATGCACTTGGTTATGGTACAGGTTGATTACAGGTTGAGGTACAAGTTGATGCATGGTTTAGGTTTATTGGTATAGGTTTTCAGTGGTATATCTCACAGTGATAGTGTGACAGTGGTTCCGTCATTCTACTTCTACTTCAGGATGGTTGGACAGGGCAAGGACAGGTGGTTGTATCCACCTTCCAATTGTAGATGGAGAACATAGGGGGTTGTAGCCTCCTTCTGGTTGTAGCCAAATAATTGGGGAGTTGGAGCTTCCCTCAGGTTGTAGCATGAGAACTAGGGGGTTGGAGCCTCCTTCCAATTGCAGCTAGAAAACAAAGGAAGTTGGTGCTTCCAATGAATGTAATTCTTCAAGACATATAAGAAAAATCATTATGTGGTTTTTTCCCACTTTGAGTTTCCACGTAAAACATTGGTGTAATGTGTATGTGTATGATTGTTCATTTGTTCATTGCTAATTATTGGATGATAATTCTACATTGATATAACACTTGGATTATTTGGTTAAAAGGCCTATAATTTCTCTATTAATGATTCACCCCCCCTCTCAATAATCCAACAATTGGTATCAGAGCATGTTCCTTCAGAAATCAATTTAACCACTGAAAGGTAGATCATGGAGAGAAACAACTTGTATAAAAATGGAATACCACAGTTTGATGGACATAAGTATGCTTTTTGGAGCATAAGGATGAAGACATATATACAGGCACAGGGATTTGAAATTTGGAAATCAATTGTAGATGGATACACGACACTAGCAGTTACACCAACAAATGGAAAAGCAGTGAAACTCGGTTAGAATAATTCCAAAGCCACAAATGCACTTCTTAATGATTTCAGTGAAACGTTATTCACCAAAGTTGCACATTGTAAATCTGCTAAAGATATTTGGGATAAGCTTCGAAATATTTATGAAGGAGATTCAAAAGTCAAAGCAACAAAGCTTCAAACTTACAGAGGTCAATTTGAACAAATAAAGATGAGGGACGATGAGAATATTGCATCCTACTTATTACGATTCGATGAAACAATGAATGCAATTATAGGATTGGAAGAAGAAATCGAAGAATCTGTAATTGTTCAAAAGTTACTAATATCTCTTCCTATGATATTTGACCCTAAGATATCATCACTAGAAGAAAGATCACAATAATCATGGATGAACTGCATGGAATATTCACAACATATGAAATGAGAACTGAACAAAAAAATCCATATGTAAAATAAAGATCCTTCAAAGAATCCAAAATATCAAAGAGAAAGGAAAAGAAACAATAAGAACATAGAAACAACAATGACATCTCGGAAGATGATGAAGAAGTGGCCAACTTCGTCAAAAGACTGAACAAGGGAACCGACGATAGGTATAGAGGTAAGATTCCTTTAATTTGTTTTAATTTTGATGGTATTGGTCATTTTTCTAACAAATGTCCTCATAAGAAAAAGATAAATGATGAAGGTTACTCAAAAGGAAAACAAACATATAAAGGGAAAATAGCTCTAAAGAAAGTTTTCAAGAAAATCTTTTGCACCAAAGAAGACATCTCATCATCAGATGAATATGAAGTCAGTGACAGTGAGACAGGAAGAGTTCTATCATGGTAGTAGAATACTCTGATAAATAAGACTCTGAAGTTGAATATGAAGAAGCTGAAGAAGAATATGAGGAAGTCGAAGAAGAAATTGAAGAGGAAGAAGTTGACTACCGAGAAGAATTGATGTGTGCCATAGAAGTTATCAGAAGAGAAAATGAGAAAAACAAGAAACTACAAGCAGAACTAGACAAGAAAGAAGACACTCAATAACTAGAACAAATGATCATAAATTTGAAGGTTCAAATAGAAGAATATAAAATATATGAAGAAGCACTCAAATAACAACTAGAAGAAAAGGACAGGATCATTGGAAATTTGGAAGCAGAGATTGTCACATTAAGAAAGGATATTCAAAAGAAAAATATGTAGAATAGCTCAAAAGTTTTGGATGACATTATCAACAGTAAAAAATCTCATCTTGACAAGTCCGGACTTGGATACAATCATACATAAAAGGGATCAAGATAGAAAACAACATAGAAAGAAACATATCCAAAAAGCTATGCAGAAACAATCAAAGGGGATAAGAAGATATACAAGGAAGATTACAGGGACACTCCTCCAGCGAGAATATTCAGATTTCAGAATCAACAATAGATAGATAGGCCTCAAGAAGAAGAAGGATTCATAAGAGCACCTCCTTTCAGAAGATCTTCAACTCCCAGGTATCAAACTATATTTTTTGGTTTATGTTATGCATGTAATAATTTTGGACATAAATCTGTAAATTGCATAGATAACAACAAGAACATAAACAACTTTGAAAGTCATACACAAAAGGATTATCCAAGAAGGCCTAGTGAAACATAGAGAAGAAGTTACAACATGTTTGAATCTTTGAGCACTAGAGTAGAATGTTACAAATGTAACAACTTTGGAAACATAGCCAAAGATTGCAGAATGACAGTCCCTCCTAGAGAACTGCGACAGAATAACAATAGTCACAAACAGGAACCTCAGAAAAGGACATGGATAATAAAGCAAAATCAATATAGAAATGAAGTATGCACACTCACTCTACAAGATAAGCAGAAGAAACATGGTTGGTATGTTGATAGTGGTTGTTCAAAACACATGACAGGTGATAGAGATAGGTTTCTTACATTAAGAAAGGAAAGAGATGGATTAGTCTCCTTCAGAAATGATGATTCAACTAAAATCATTGGAAAAGGCACAGTCAAAATTAGGAACAAGAATACAAAGGCATAAAATGTTCTACTAGTAGAAGATATGAAACATAATCTTCTAAGTGTGAGTCAAATGTGTGATCAAGGTCATAAAGTTACTTTCGATTCACAAAAGTGCGAGATAAGAAAAGAAGGTTTAGGAAAACTGATTTCTACAGTTGCAAGAACTTCAAGCAACATATATGTGTTAAGTGAAATTGGAAATGAAAAGTGTTGTCTAGGAAAGGAAGATGAAAATTGTCTATGGCACATAAGAATGGGTCAAATACATTTTAATAACCTTGTCAAAGTTAGCAAAAGAGAAGAAGACAGACAAATGCCCCGGATCACGAAACCAACCAACACTTTATGAAAGCATTGTCAACAAGGAAAGAAAAAAAATACCAGGTTCAAATCAAAGGAATATTCAACGACAAGACCACTGGAAATTGTGCACACTGATCTAGTTGGAACAACTACAACAAAGGTTTTAATAGGTGATAAATACTTTATGTTATTAGTTGATGATTATACAAGGATGAATGCAGTTTTCTTTCTCAATAATAAGTTAGAATTTTTTGAAAACTTCAAAGGAATTTATGGACTACTACAACAGTCATGGAATAAAAAGGCAATTCTTCGTTGCTAGGATACCTCAACATAATGGATTAGTTGAAAGAAAGAATAGGATAGTATAGAAAATGGCTCGAACAATGCTAATGGATTCCAAATTGACAGATATATTTTGGACACAGGCAGTGCATACATCAGTTCACATTCAAAACAGAGTAATGCTTAGAAAAAACACTGACAAAACTCCCTACGAGCTATGGAAAGGAAGATCAACAAATGTGAAACACTTAGAGTTTTTGGAAGCAAATGATACATCAAAAGAGAATATGGCATAATGGGAAAGTTTGACTCTCATGTGGACAAAGGAGTACTTGTTGGTTACTTAAGTACAAGGAAAACATACAAGTGTTACAATCTAAGATTGAACAAAGTTGTGGAAAGCATCAACACAACAATTGATGAAATAGGCAGACCAGAATCAAAGGAAGAAGAAAATGAATCAATGGAACAACCTTTCAAAGAAGAAGAAGAAGATGAAAAAGAAGTAGAAGAGGAAGATGAAGAGAATCCAACAGAAGAATATGATTCAAGTTCAACAAGTGTCTCCAAAGACACCTAGCAGGCGAGTATAGAAGAATCATCCTTCAGATCAGATTATCGGAAACAAAGATGCATGAGTTGATACTAGAAGAAGAATCCATTTACCAGAACAAACACACCTATAACTCTTATATACAATTGAACCAAACTGTGTTGAAGAAGCCAACAAGGATGAATATTGGAATAAGGCCATGGATGAAGAATTGGATCAAATAGAGAAAAATGACACTTGGGAATTGGTTCCAAGACTAAAGAATAAGAATGTTATTGGCACAAAATGGGTTTTTAGGAATAAATTGAATGAATATGGACAAGTTACAAGGAACAAATCTATATTGGTATGTAAAGGATATGCAAAGATTGAAGGAATCAACTTTGAAGAGACATTTTCCCCAGTTGCCAGAATGGAAGCAATTTGCTTGCTTTTAGCTAATGCATGCTCCAAAAATATTAAAGTGTATCAGATGGACATAAAATCAACTTTTCTGAATGGGGAACTTGAAGAAGAAGTCTACATTGAACAACCAGAAGGATTTCAGTTGTCAGAGAACGCAGATTATGTGTGTAAATTAAAGAATGCCTTGTATGGTCTAAGACATGATCCTAGAGCATGGTACTCTAGATTGGATATGTATCTACAACAAGAAGGGTTCAAAAAAGGAAGTGAAGACAACAAACTCTACATTAAGGTAAGTCAAGGTAATATTTTATTAATTGAAGTTTATGTTGATGATATTATTTTTGGTAGCGATGATGACAGGTTAAGCCATAAATTTTGCAGAGGATATGCAAAATGAATTTGAAATGTTGTTACTTGAAGAACTATTTTTCTTTCTGGGACTTCAGATACATCAAAGCAACCAAGGAATTTTTATATCTCAAACCAATTATATTAGAGAAATGATAAAGAGGTTCGTAATGGAAGATTGCAAACCAGTTATCACTCCCATGCAAACCAGTTGCAAGTTGAGAAAAGATGATGATTCAAAGTATACAGATTAGAGGCAATATAGGTCAACTATTGGCAGCCTACTATATGTGACAACATCCAGACCGGATGTAATGCAGGAAGTTGGACAGGTGGTACAATTTTAAGCAACACCAAAGGAATCAAATGTATTAGCAGTGAAGAGGATTTTCATATATCTCAAAAGAACATAAGAGTTTGGATTACAATATCCAAAAGGAAAAGATCTATCACTTATTGCCTACACAGATGCAGATTGGATAGGTTGTATTGATGACCAACGAAGCACCAGTGGAGCAACGTTCTACTTGGGTGAGTGTTTAGTATCATGGATAAGAAAGAAACAATCATCTGTATATTTATCTACAGTCGAGGCAGAGTATATTGCAACAACATTATGTTGTACACATGTTCTTTGGATGAAACAAACTCTGACATATATACAGGTTGAGTATTATGAGCCCATTCCAATCTATTGTGATAATACAAGAGCCATCCGTATCTCAAAGAACCCAGTGATGCACTCCAAGACAAAGAAAATTCCAATCAAGTATCACTTTCTATGAGAGCGGGTTGCAGAAAAGAACATCAAAGTTGAGTATGTGGGAACAAAAGAACAAGTGGCATACATATTTACAAAACTACTTCCACGGGAAGCCTTTGAGTATCTTCGCCAGAGACTCAGAGTTATTTCTACTCCAAAATGAATGTTTTTGAATGATTATCTTATATGTCTTAGATATACATGAGGAAGCACCATAAAGAGGATAATTAAGTTAGAGGGAGAAGCCCCAGATGGAAATATACCTTTTCCATTGATGACAAAGGGAGAGAGATTCATCATATGCAAAATACAGAGGCATGTTTCCAGTGGGAGAAATGGTCACATAGATGCAGAGGACAAGGACATGTTTCCAGGGGGAGCATGAGTGATATGACTTTAGTATTGCATGGCATAATTTCAGTTTTTGATCAGAGTGTTCCTATCAATGCCAAAGGGGGAGATTGTTTATTAAAGTTGGTTGTCATTGATGTCAACCCTTGAAGAAAGACTGTGAGAACCCACGTTTGGGTAATGGACCCAATTTTGTTTGATGGATAATGGTATGAGTTTTGATATATTTGCAGGTAATACTATTTTATATGGATAGTAAATGTCATTCCATTTTGGGTGGTATGTGGAATGTCACATAACTCCTGACAGTTTGAGAGTTATGGCCTTACAAAGTTGGAGAACCCTCATATGTCATCTAGAAGCCCCAAAAGGTCAAAGTAGTCAAACTAGTTTAAGAGATTTTAGAAGGTAAATAATAAAGTGAAGTGATGAGTGTACTATAATTCAAAGTGAATACAAAATAAATTATTTAATGGAGAAATTAGAAGTGGGTTAACCCTAAAATAAGGAAAGTGGGCAAAGTGACCTAGAAGATGTTTTTAAGGAAGCTACTTGGAGAGTATAAATAAGAGGCAAGGCTCTCTCATTTTAGATCACACTTGAGAATATTGAATATATATAGGTTTCTGAGGTAACCAAAGGATATCTAAGATAAATTTCAGAGGGAAGGTGAATACAAGAAGGCCATAATTCAAGGGAGGATAAATTATTTTGATGATACTTTCTAAGGTATGTTATTTACAGGTCATCTCACCATTTTCGTAATAACATTTTTTATAGAATTATTCAGACAGTGAAATTTATGTTCCATTGAGGAAACATATCCAAGTATATGTGGTAAAAAATCCATCTTGTGGGTCGTTGTATTTTTGGAGTTACACTCCGTGGAAAATAGGGTTTGTGGCTAGTCTTGAAACTAGTCTAAAACAAGTGTTTCAGGAAAAAATGTCATAAATGCTTCATAACACATCCAAATTTAGTAAGAAAAAATGTGTTGGTTATATTAAAGTCTTTAGCGTGTTGTGCAATTGTTTCCTATTGATTCAACAAATATTCCATTTGGGGCACACTCTACAAGGTCGATGTCTAAAATTAGCCAGAATTCAACAAGGTATGTCATTTTTTCTATAACTCCTTTTCTGAGAGGTTCCAAGTAGTGAAACCTAGAGGAATTTCATAAAACACACTGAATAACATTGTATGTCATTTTCAGATATTTATTCATTACAGGCACAAAGTTATGATTATTTCAAGATAGGGTTGTTGACTAATACAAAACTAGTCATGTGAGACTAAAGAAACGTTTGATGAAAATGCTAGTCTCTTGTTTTTAAAGTTAAGGAAGGTTTGAAGGTATGTGATCATATACAACAGGTCTATCACATAGTTGAAAATCATATTTGGATGATGAAATTTATGAGGGATTTTGGTTAAGGTACATGTTGGGTACATGGTTGAGACAAGTAGTTGATGAGTTGGAACATACATGAGGTGCATATTTGATTATGTTGGTACATATTGATGAGTCATAGTTGATGAGTAGTTGACACATGATTGGTACATACATGGTACATGGTTGGATGCACTTGTTTATGGTACATGTTTATTACAGATTGGTTCATGGTTGATGCCCTTGTTTATGGTATAGGTTTATTACAGGTTGATGCATGGTATATGAATGGTTCAGATTTATTGGTACAGGTTTACAACGGTATATATCACAGTGATAGTGTGACAGTGTGACGGGGCAAGGACAGGTGGTTGTAGCCACCTTTCGGTTGTGGCTAGAGAACATAGGGGGTTGTAGCCATAAAATTGGGGAGTTGGAGCTTTCCTAAGGTTGTAGCCTAAGAAACTAGTGGGTTGGAGCCTCCTTCTAGTTGCATGTGGAAAATAAAGGATGTTGGTGCTTCCAATGAATGTAATTCTTCAAGACATATAAGAAAAAACATTCTGTGTTTTTCTCCCAGTTTGGGTTTCCACGTAAAACATTGGTGCATTGTGTATGTGTATGATTGTTCATTGTTTCATTTCTCATTATTGGATGGTAATTCTACATTGATACAACACTTTGATTATTTGGTTAAAAAGGATTATAATTTCTCTATTACTGATTCACCCCCTTCTCAGTAATCCAACATCATCTACTTACACTGGTCTGTGAAACCAAACATGATGAGTTTTGAATCTGTTAGAATTAGATTTCCATGTGGAGTTTCTAGTGTTTTGATGCCCTGAAGCACAACGTAACACCCATGCCTACAAACAGGTTTCAATTCCTTATTATTTATATACATATACTAAATAATAACTAGATAGGTAGAACCCCCTTGCTTGAATCATGGTGAAAAATAAATGATTCTCTAAATTTCACTCATAATGACTTTACTAAGCATATTATAGTTTGAGAAAAAACAAGAATTCGAACAAATTTTCACATCCAATCAAGGATGAAAATTTAGAAGTCAAAAGAAAATGACAAGCACTTCGCTCATAACTGCAATGAATCTACTTTGGCATATGGTTAAAAATTGTACTTCAACTTACACTCGCATTGGTTATAATATATTGCGTTGATGGTATATTGTGTTCATGGTAATGGTTATGTTATGTGGGCAATAGTTATGGGTTATACAATTGTTTGAGGTTAATTCAATCCTTGCAAATAGGGGCTTGTTTCAATTAATATGGGGCATATGATATTATGGTGTTGGTATTAAACTATGGTATAGGAGGGTTTTTGTTTCAATATGAAAAAATGGAAGTGAGATATTGGATTTGTATCATTGATTAAAGTGCTTAATGGAGTTTTTAATGTGTTCCACCCTATCTATGGTTGATGGAAATTAATGAGAGTGTGTAGAAGTGACATGCATTTACTGCATGTCATTCTTACCCCACCTCGATCTCACCACCCTCACTTGGTCACACTTTTTTGGTTTCTCTTGTTAGTTAACCTCCATTTCGCTCGACCATTTGATGAATAGTTGTGGTCTTTGGTTCTTTTCAATGTTTTCCTCAGGTATGGTGACTCTCGCCCTTCCATTCATCATTGTAACCTTTCTCTAGATAGAATCTCTATGTTGGCTCCTAGAATTTGTATGCAGAGTGTTTTCTTTATGAAATATATGGTGGTTGAATGTATATTTTTTCTGTGCAAATGAATTTGGTTGGCGTTTTGAATGTTGCAAGTTGGTTTGTTTATTGCTCCTTCATGTTGAAGTTATCCGTTTATGGTTTCACCTAGGATGGATGATGGTTATTATTGCTCCTTTCTATTGATATTTTATGGAAAATTTATTTCATTTCCACTCATGTCTCATAGTATAATTGTTGATACTGAGAGGGGGGTGAATCAGTATCAAGTACAATTTAAAAACCTTTATTTTCAACTTATACTTAAACCATTCAATTATATCCAATGAGCAATGAACAATAGTATAAGAGTTACACCAATACACCACAATACACCATGCACAATATATGAGAAATAATCAAT
>JZKD02S1847064.1:577526-600719 GCA_000966675.3 Picea glauca
TTTAATTATTTTCAGGGCCTACATGTACTTCCTTTTTTAATTCACTTTGTCATCTTCAAAAATTCATTTCTCCTCAACCATGAGGATCCATGTGACATGCCACATACCACCGAAAACAACATGATGTATACTATCCATTAATGAGTGTTGTATATGCATGTGCATTGTCCTTCATGTCCAAATACCTTTATCAATCTTGCGGTCCAAAACCCATGACTAGGGTTGACATCAATGACAACAATCAATCTTCCAACAATAATCCTAGAGGGTTTCTTATGGTAAACAAAAAAAGGGACAGTCAGGTTCTGGGTTCTTTTTGTGGTTATTCTTACCTCCTGATCCATTCATGAGAGATTTGTGGCCTTATTGAGATGCCATTCCACAATTTGAATGAATGCAAAATTGGGTTTTACCTCGCGATCACCTTGTAAGCGACCGTGTCGAACCTTGTTGTAAAGTTATTGGAGGTTTTTGTTTCATGTTACAAACCCTTCTTGCCGAGCTGTCTCACCCACCTGGTTGTTCAGAAGCTGTTCTCCCTTGTCGTGACTGTTGTAAAATGCACTTGGGTTTTGAAATGCTTATATGTCTACCTTACATTAGAGATATTTGTTTCTTGTTTCATTGGTTGACTAACTTTGAGATTTTTGGTTGTTTTGAGGACTGTATAGTGATTAAAAAGAAAAGAATACCAGTGTTTTGAACCTGTCTTGTCACATAGAAAATACTAGAAGTAGATACCAACCTCATATATTGAATATTTTTTGGCATATATTGAACTCCATTGCATTCTTGAAGTAATCTATTTTAATTAATGGAATGATTTTGTTGATAGTATATCGTATGATAAGAATTTTGTAAATGAAAAAAACAAATTGTACAGTGGATTGAAATGGGTTATAGTTGTTTTGGGCTCGGTTATGTTTGGATTCATTTGATTTTTAGAAAAAGGAAAAGCGACCAACTAATAGAATAAAGGGTCTCAAACCAAATCGATTATGTAGTAATTTAAATCGATTGATGAAAATGGTTAAGTTCGATGACATGTTCTTCTTCTCAGCCTCCTCATGTTTTCTCTAAAATGCTCTGTGTATGATAATTGATAGTTGGATTATGAACAATATTTATATAAGTTGTGTTGTTGTTTGATCCAACATGAAGGAATAAAGGATAGGAATTAACTGGTTGAGTTTAACAGTTATGGATATTTTATTTAGGTTTGATATGGAAGTTACTGTGTTTTAATTTTGATATTTCCTATAGTTTAAAATGTTCTTTTTGGAAATTAAGGGTATGTCATTTTTAAAGATCAAAAATTATTTTATATAATGGAACAATATCCATCTCATTTCCCATTAATTATACCATATTTTGCTCCTTACAAGCCCACCATATTCCCAAATTCATTTTAATTCCCTGTTATGCTATGGTGAATGACATTTCAACAGAAATAATAAAAGAAAAAGAAAGCGATTGGCATTTGAAATTTGGAAATGGAAATATTGTTTTTATATTGAAGTTTCATCTATGTTTTCTTGAACAATATCCTCTAGTGGTTCTTCTCCATTATACCACTTTTCATTCATTATCAACCCCTCATCTTCCCAATAGCCCTATCATTCCGTATTCAATAGCAATTAATTAATGATTTGAGAAGTATGATGAATGGATGGATTGCTTGCACTTTTGTTGTGAATGATAGAGCCAACCTTTGATTTTATATTGGTAAGGTATTGATGCATGGAGTTTTGAGAGATTTCATAACTAATTGTAACATTTCTCTAGGATGAGATTCTTCAGTAGGGGCAGTAATGGCAGAGGAAATTGACAGAGGGGTCATAGAAAACCCCGGTTTTCCATACATTTCGATGTTGATCCATATGAATTGAACCATATTTTCCAAGTTGGTCTCTTCAACCTAGTTGGCCATGGAATCCTCTAGCCCCAACCCAAAATACCTCCCTTCCAAGCACATAAAAATCTCTCTGGTGTCCCAGTCCCTCCTCATGTATCAATGTGATTAGAACCACCCACCAACGATGGTTCGCAAGAGATTGTCCACCAGCCTGTTGTTAAAAACCATGGTTGGCCCACTACATCCTTTCTATTACACCCTCCACCTCCGCCAAAACATTAAATTTCCCAAGTTGATCATGTGGCCTCACCTGTGCAGTCATCTCATGCTACTAAGAGGTTGAAAACTGATATTCCCAAACCTATGCAGGATAAAGAAAAAGGGGTAGCTACTATCTCCAACTCATTCAAGGAGACTTCCAAATCTATGTCCTCCCACCTTCATCTTAAGGATGATTGTTCTCATGTTATCATTGTAGTTCAAACTCAAGGTTCTAAAAAATCAAAGGATGCCACAAAAGTGAGAAGACAACAATGAGAAGAGGCCTAATGCCTCTCATAGTAAATATGGATTTTGATGATGATTAATGTTGGTTTATATGTTAAAGACAATATTTTTACTTGGACAAAGTTTTGGACAAAAAGTATATATTTAGGCATTCTTTTTGGGACATCATGGATATAATTCTTTTTTGGATATGATTAGATTCTATTGTGTTGATATTTAAAATATTTGATCATAATTTTGAAAATGGGAGTTACAAGGAGGATATATTGGAAAGATAATAGTTGATTTTTTATATTTCATTTTTTATGATTATTAAAGGAAATAATTGGGAGTCACAAGGGGCCCCACCTATTTAGTTATTATTTAAGACCCTTCTTTATATATATTATTATTATTTGTTTTTTTCAAACTAATTAGTTAAGCTAATTTGACTTAACTAAAGAAAGGTAGTTGAACTACCATAACTTGTTGAGAAGAAATAAAAGCTCAATGAAGTGAAGAGACAAGGGGAATAGAAGGAGAACTACAACCATAAGGTTTTCTTCATACTAGTGAGATACTTTTCAATTTTCATTCATTCTGAGTTTACTAGAAGGCTTAACCCTCTTGATGACAACATGGTCTTGTTCAAGGCAACACGATTCTAAAACTGAATCACATATATCAACAACTTGTTTTAAAGGTGTATGGTTTATCTTTGGCAGTCTGTGTATTCTTGTTTGTTTATGAATTGAATTTCATGAATCATAAAGAATATCTTGCAGAGTCAAGTGACAACATTTTGTGGCAAGTTGATCCAGATCTTTAGCTTCAATTTTCTTCTTGTTGTTAGAGACTTTTTGTATGGTGCTCATCGAAGGCTTATAAATCTAACTTTGGTCCCTACCCTCATACAGGTTTGTAAAGAGAACACAATTTTGTATCTCATAATGAAATAAATGAAAAAAAATCAGATTATTGTTTGAGTATCACACTTGTGTTTTAATGATATGGTTCATTCTTTTTCTTTTATATCCATGAACTCATTTGTGAAATTTTTGTACACACTTATGTATATTTGTTTAATTTTATTTCTTTTGAATTGTTATATATAACACATAAAAATAAGCGTTGATCCTTTGTAATTAATATTTTTGGATTAAACAATTGTTTTTGAGGCTATAAACCTCGTGTGACATTCCCAACTATCTTATCTTAGCCTGACAAGATCTGAAAATGCTTGATTAAGGTTTTCCATACCTTTTCCTCAACACTCACTTACTGGGGCACCTCTGCACTATCAAGTCAAATATTCCATCGATTTGACCCCCAACGCACCGCTACCCAATGGACTAGTATATCACCTCTCTCTGTTAGAAAATGAGGATATCAAGCGTCAGATCCAAGAAATACTCCAAAAAGGGCACATATGACCCATCTCATCACCTTGTGGAAGCCCAATCATGCTTGTACAGAAGAAAGATAGGACCTGGCGACTCTGCATTGATTACCAGACATTAAATAAAATCACAGTCAAGAATCATTACCCAATTCCTCGAATCGATGATCTCCTTGATCAACTCAAGGGGGACAAATAATTCAACAAGATTTATCTAAAGTCTAGCTACCATTAGGTCCCAATAGAGAAGACATATATATGGAATACTTCCTTCAAGTCAAAAAAAGGTTCTTTTGAAAGGTTGGTCATTCCCTTTGGTTTTCCAAATGCCCCAACAATGTTCATGAGAATTATAGACGATATATTGTGGCCTTTCACCAACCCTTTTGTAGTTGTGCATCTATATGACATCCTCATCTACAACAAGACTTGGGACAAACACTTGCAACATATTTAGTAGGTTCTGCACACTCCGTGGTAGCATAAGATATATGCCAACTTGGAAACATGCTCCTTCTACATGGACATGGTCCCATACCTAGGCTACATTGTTGATGAGCATGGTGTTCATGTGGATCCAACCAAGATCCAAGTAATTTGTGACTATCCATCCCCAACCACGCTCACTGAGCTTCAAAGCTTCTTAGGCCTTGCCAATTTCTATCACAGGTTCATGTTGGGATTCTCCCATATTGCATGGGCCCTTAGCCAAGTAACTGGGGGTGGTGGTAAGGAAAAGTTTGTGTGGGGCCTATCCCAACAATAATCATTCGATGATTTGAAACAACAATTGTGATCATCCCCAATGATTTCATTACCTGAATTGAAACATCCCTTTGATATAGAGACATATGCTTTAGAATATGTTGTGAGTGCAATTATCACTCAGCATGGCCACCCCATGGCCTATCATAGTGAGAAACTTTCATATGTCATTCGTAAGTTCCCTACTTATGACAAAGAAATGTACGACATTGTGTAGGCCTTCCTCCAGTGGAGGAATTGCATTCTCAGGAAGGAGACAATCATCCACACTAATCATACGCTAAATAAGTTCATGAAGACACAAAGAAAATTGCATAATGACCGCCATCGTAAGTGATCCACCTACTTGCAGTAGTTCCACCTCAAAATCAAGTATAAGACAAAAAGTACCAATCGCATCACTGATTTCCTCAACTAACCTCTAGTTGCAGAACTCACCACGATGCTAGACTCTTGCGGCCACAATACCTCCAGATGGCAACACCTCTATGAGAAATATCATGACTTTTCCACCACTTACCATATATTGGGTGAAAACAAAACTGTCACTAATTTCCATCTTCAGGACGAGATGTTGTGCCATCTGGGCCATCTCTGTGTTCCATCAAAAGAGTGAGTGAAGATGATTTGAGAATAGAAAATAAAGTGGTAGTGTTGCACCAAAATTTCTACTGGACGAAACTTCGAAAGGATGTAAACATGTATATCGGGTCCTACACTATTTGTGCTATTGCCAAACCGACTACTAAGAAACAAGGCTCGTAAACCCCTATTCATACTCCTAATAGGCCCTCATAATCCATCTCAATGGACTACATGTCGTGCCTTCCATCCACCAAGTGAGGAAATGACTGTGTTTTTGTGGTTGTTGATCGATTTTCCAAGATGGTGATTCTGGTTGCCTGCAAGAAGAGCATCACAATGGAGGTCACTGCCAAGATATTCTTTGAGAAAGTGTGGGTACATTTTGGCATACCACAAACTATTATCTTATATCAGGACAATCAATTCTTCAACAGATTCTGGTCGAGCCTCTAGTCACTGCTAGAAACCAAGGTCACCATATCCACTACCTTCCACCCCCAAACGGATGGCCAAAACAAGTTCATCGATTTCTAAGATTGTGCATATCCTACGCATGTACAATTCCAATCATCCCTGCACATGGGATGAGAGTCTTCGCTATGTTCAACATAGCTACAACAGATCCATACATAACTCAACTTGCCACAACCCCTTTTAGGCGGGGTTGGTATTTCAACCATTCGGTCCCATGGATGTTGCACTACCCCTTGCGGCCACCCCAACAGACTCCTCCCATGTTCAAAATGAAGCTGAAAAAGCTAGTCGATTCATTTAGAAAATCCATCACATTCACTAACAGGTTCAGGATATCTTATAGAAGTCCAATCCCAAGTACAAGCAATGCCATGATCAACACCAAGTGCCACACAAGTTTCAATTCAGAGACAAAGTTTGGTTGCACTTGCATAAATAAATCCTTAAAGGGCCCCATAAGAAGCTTTTTCCACTCTGTTATGGACCTTACACCATTACCAAGGTTGTGGGAGACAATTATTTTGAGCTCAACATTTCCCCCTTCCTTGGATTCGACCCAGTGTTCAATGTGGATCTCCTTCGGACATATTTTCCACCATTATTGGACACCTCAGAGATAGAAAAATATTTGACACCAAAATATCTCAACACAGACTACAAAGTTCAAGGTCACTCGCTAACAGAGGATCCAAATTTATTAGGTTGTCAAAGTGGGGCAACTCCTTCACCAAAGCAAGTGGCTCACCCAGGGCCAAATTCAACAAAAATTTCCTCATCTGATGGGGGAACTCAACACAATGGAGAAAATTTCTTCCTAATGGGAGAGGATTGATCCAGGTGGATATGGGTGGTCACCCACCTATTCCAACTAGCTCATCTTGGCAGTTTTTTAGTTTGGCAATTGTTTCCTAGTTTTCGGGCCCTAAACTTTCGAGACTGTTTTGAGTCCCTAAAGAACGTTTTTATGGCTCACCACAGTCAGGCTATAAATGGAGTTATATTTTGACAACATAATGTGTAGTCCTTTCTATGGGGGAAATTCCCCTATATTGGGTCTAGGTACAGGTAGAACACTCACTTCCCTTAAATACTATTCTACCCTTAAGCTACCCCAAAACTATCTAAAATGAATGAAAAGAGAGAGTAAACAAGGTCAATGGGTGCAAGTTTATTCCTTGTAGCTGGTGTATACCTCTTTCTCCTTTGCAACTTCCTATATTTCGGGTCTCCTCCCAAAGATGACCTGCAAAAAACTTAGGAAAACAATGCTACAACACATACAATATCTACTTATCACTTTCAATGTTCAGATATAAACATAAATGCATAAATCAATAAAATCATACAAAAATAATGTCTTGGGAGAAAAATGAACTCTTTTATTCAATATTAAGATCAAAATGATTAAAACCTTCATTGATAATCGCTCCATGAACCAAGTTTGGGCTGATCTATCGTGTCTCCAAGTGCATTCATCCCATGCTATCTTCTCACAACTAACTTATCACTTGGGAAAGGATAAAGGATTGTATACAGAGAAAGGGTTGGAGGGTAAGGCTGAGGCCAAAACTCATAATAAGATGCAAAACTTGGGCTAAGAAGGGGAAGGGATTTGGGTAGATTTTTCTTATTCTCTTCCTTTTATATTCAAATGACACCCCAAGACCTATTTTTGTATGAGAAAAATATGGTTATTCGGTTTGGGGATGGGCTACAAGGGGTAAAATGGTAGGGAAACCCTCTATAGCCCGTAAACTCCACCGAATTCCTTGCAATTTTATATTTTTTGCAATTTTTGGATGTAAACGCAGGCTAACTAACATGAATCTCATGTATGTACGTGGGATAACTAGCATGAAACACACATGTGTATGTGGGCTATCAGTTCAACAGGGTGTGTACACTTTCCAAAAAATGTTTTTTTAAGAAGAAGCTTCAGTAGTGTTTTGTAAAAATATGTAAGTAGAAAGGCCAATGTCATGTATGCATAGGTAAGGAATTTTTGGACTATAACATATGCCCCTCTAATGTGTGAGGTCATAAGATAAACTGATGGCCAAAATGTATTACAATATCTTTACCAGTGGGAAGGCACGAAGTCGAGTGAGCTCGGGAGGAGCATTCAGGAGCGTGCCATCTGCAAAACACCGATAATCTCTTTAAGGTGGGCATACCCATGCTCGGGAGGAACTAAGCATGGATTCTAATCAAGTACACTGCATATCCATGTCATGTAAATGTCTATATAAAGTGTATCAATGAGCAATGCACAATGGATCTACATATCAAAATCATTTGAAGATATACAAGTACAATATAATATGCATCTTCAAGAAGCATTGACACCTGTGGCTAGAAATGAGGACTTCATAGCTTGAGCAAAACTTCAATATCTTCAAGACTCATGTAGGATTACAATAGGAGTGTAAGACTCACTACCCTCATATCTTTGACATGTCATCGAGGAAATACTGGAGGATCTCGATCATCAGGCACAAAACTTCATTGATTTTGAAGTTGAACTTGACTGAAATATCATGATGTCTGACTCACGAAAGTCAAGAGATAAACACAAGAAAGGACAAATCAAGTTGGATAAAAATTACCTTGGAGAAAATCACGACAAAATGATGACACTCAGGCAGTTGAATATTGACATAAGTATGTGATATAGGAGGCACCAAAAACTCTCCATATGTTTGGAAGAGTAACCAAATGGAGGAGGACATAACTCTATGTAATGATAACAACTTCCTAAGTTCATAATAAATCCAAATGCTTGGCAAACAAACAAAAAGATGTTCTTTGTCCAAGGGATACTATATTTATTTCGAAAAAAAAATGAATGTATATCACGCACCCTCTTTTTGGAATATAAATATATTTTTTGTCTTTTTCAAATTTTTAATGAGCTTGAAAAAGAATAAAAGAATTCTACGTTACAAAGGAGAAACGAGTTTCATGGGAAAACAAGCTAGTTCCAAGCACATGGAACATACTGATTCTCAATGCAAGGAGACATGTGTAGGATAAGGACACTCGAGAAAATTCCTCCATGGATCAAGGTGTCAGATCGCTAAGGAAAATGTGTTGCAAAGCTTGCATTTAAGGAATGATTTGAAGGTTCAGTTAATAGCAACATGGAGTTAGAATTAGTCCAAAGACGCAAGGATGTGACATGATATGTGATTAAGTATGACACAACAAGACTCCTTCCATATGAATTTGTATGGGCCCAGAGAAGGTAAGCTCGATGGTTTTTCATGTTTAGAGAGTGAAAAAACACTAAAAGAAGATTCCAAAGAGTTCCTTTTTCATAACTAGTCCACTTGGCTCGAAAAGGGGTTAAACTTATACCAAAAGGATGTCTCTTCAAAACCATTCTAATGAGTGTGATAGAGACAAGATCACTCGACTATGTTTTCAATTTTAAGGATTTTGAAAAGAGCTTAACTATGGACCCACAACTTTTTTCTAAGTTTAGTCTCCTTAACCCAAAAAAGGTAAAAAATATAACTTAGGAGAACTCTCCCAGTGAGACATGTCTCCCAAGGCATACCTTTTTCCTAGATAATCTATTGGCTAGAAAAAGGGTTAAACTTATGCCAAATAGATGTTCTTTCTGGAGCAATTAACGAGTGTCAAAGGAGCAAGGTCACTCGAAATATTTTCATATTTAGGGAGTCTGAAAAGAGATTAACTATGGACTCCAAGAGGGTTCCCTTTTTGTAATTAATCTCCAATGCCCAAAAAAGAGATAAACCAAAACCAAGGAGAATGGGCCTTTTTAAAAAATTTAGTCCCTCAAGCCTGAAAAGGGATTAAACTTACGCCTGAGAATACTCTCCTAGCAAAACGAAGCTGCTACGGAATACCTTTATTCGTAAATTAATTGTCCGGACCAAAAAAGGGGTAAACTACCATCAGACAAATGTTCCTTCAAATTTGAGTTTGGAAAGCATGAAGGGAAACAAGATCACAAGACAATCTTTTCAATTTTAGAGAGTCTTAAAAGGGATTAGAGAAGACTCCAGGGGGGGCTTCTTTTCTCAAGTAATTTAAATGAGACCGAAAAGAATAAATGAGTTGTCATTAGATGTTTATTTCAAAGTTTAGGAAATCTTGAAAGACAACAAACCATGCTCTTTAGGTATTTCTATGGGAAAACAAAAGAATGATGACTAGAAAGAAGAATGAGGCTTCAATACATAATCATGGCAGGACTAAAAGGACTCATAGGTCTATGGATAAAACTCAAAGCATGGAAACCAAAATGAAGGAAAGGTTATACCTAGGGCATCCATGTATAAGAAGGATCTACCACCTAATTACGACACTTCTAAAGAAGCAAGTAAGGTTTTGTGTCACACTTCGGTGTGATTGATCCTATGAAAAAGCAGAAAATTCAACAACATTCCAAAAACCTATATGAAAATGTTGAAAAAATGAATTTTACCATGGGTTGATATAAGTGTAACCCATCTCAAGAAAACAACAAACTAAAATAACAAGTTCATTAGAATGACCCAAAGATATCTCAAAAGGTAACTTAAGTAGCTACCAAGAAAAGAAAGGGGCAAAATGGGACCAAATTAAGGAAAAAAGGGCCAAAAAGGTCTATAAATAGAGGTAGAAAAATCATTTTAACCATTGCAATTTGGAAAATAACCAAAAGGGTAAAAAACCCTCTTTCTCAAAACACGAATTCAAGGAGCTACGGTGGATGAAAGATCCTGACAATTGGACCAAGTAAGTACAAAGACCCTTTATTTTCATTTTCATCCATCCTTTTAGGCTTAATATAATGTTTGGAAGGAGTGCCCTTGTAAAAGGGTCGGGCCTATGTGTACGTGAGTTGTCCATGCTTAGGTTTCATATATACATGGGAAAAGTAACACTTAGCCCTCATACATACACGATTGTCTTAAAGACAACCTGCATACACCTCTTTTAATGTTCAAAAAAGGTAACAACAAGGGATAATCCTCTCCAAATTTTTTGCAACAAGATGTATATTCATTGGTGAGAAAGGGAACATGAGGAAATAGATGTCTTGGTAGAGGAGGATCACGGGGCCATTTCTATGTTGAAACAATGTGGTATGTGGAAGTTTTTCCAGTGTCCATTCGTGAGGGTACAACCTAGACCGTTGAACCACTTGATAGAATATTGGCATCCATATGTAGAGGCATTTATGCTAGAGGGTCAATCACTGACTCTGAAAACATAGGAACTTTTTGACCAATCTCTCTAGGAGGGGGGAACCAGTTAATATGAGGACCTTTCCTCCAGGGCAATACAACATATAGGATTACATCAAGATGTATTGTGAGGCTGGTACTGAGAAAGTAGGATCTTAGGTGATAATAAATAAGATCACTAGACTTCATGTTCATATTGTACTATTCATGATTGGGTGGATCAAGAGATCCACAACACTTCATTAGGCCTCCTGTGCATAGATGCATTGTGTATTTGAGTGCTTGGATGCCACTATTTTTTATTGGAGCACTACCGTGCTTACATGCATGAAGAAACAACTCAATGACTGTCGTAGAAGGAAGGAAAAGAACTTTGGGTTCAACACGGTATAGTTAGTTTTCTTATTTGAGAGAGTTCCTAGCCTTAGCCTGAGGGAGATAGTACGAGGCCATATTGCCTCCTTTCTGGCATTCAGGAGGTGGGAAAATTTATTTCCTAGACAAGGTGGAGGGAGAGTCCAAGAGGCCTTTGATGACAATTTGTTTGATTGGTAGGCCCGTCATTTTCCTGTGATTGAGGACTATCCATATGTAGGGATCAATTTCCTGAGGGTTCCTGATATGCCCATGCTCCCTGACGAGGAGCACGGTGAGATAGGTAAACACACTTTTAAAGTTAATTTTTTTTTTAAATATTATCATTTTTATGTTAATGTTAAAGTACTAACTCAAATATCCTTTATATAAAGATCCGGGACCAATGTGATTGACCGAATTTTCTAGGACAAGGTGTCATCCTTGACCAGAGGCCGGACCAACAAGAGTAGGAGGACCAATAGTTGGAGGAGGAACCCCAACCGAAGGGGCTGAGAGAGTATTGTGTTCAGTAGAGAGGAACTTGAAAACTCTCACTCATGTAGGGCCAATGGAATAGATAGAGGAACTTCCACCAGCTATGAAACCACCTGTAGTAGGGGTGCCCAAGACCTAGGTATAGTTTTTACAGTGTCTTACAAATGTCGTGGTTCATTATAGTAGAGCCAATAGTCCTAGACCATAGTTAGCATTGGAGCACACATGTGCTGAGGGAACTTTTTGTACTCCCTATTGAGGGCTTGATCCCAGTGATGTATACCGACTCTATTTGAGGCTTTATGGCCCACTTTGTACTCATGACACTATCTTTTGGGATATATTATATATACATATTTTTTGTCTTATTTATAAACATTTTGTACAATTGTATTTACATGTGTATGTTTGTGTTTTGCTTTTGTGTGTGAGAAACATGCCAATCTAATACTTTATTACCCAATGTATCAGTTAGTTGATTAGATATCCTAGGAACATGAATATAAGTAATATAATAAAAGGAAATTCTAAGAGAAATACCCTAAGGAATCGTCGGTGAAGGGTGGGATTTTAAACATGGTATACCCCATTTAATTGAGACATGACCAATTGACCATCTAGATAAACCTAGAGGTGAGAAATACCATGTGACAAGGAATCACGTAGTGATTCTATTATTGCATTGTACTTGGCAACATTATTGGTTTCTTCGCCTAGACAAATACCTCCAGAAGATATCAACTAACCAAAAGGTGAAAAAATACCCAATATGCGGAAGAAAGCCTTCAAGTGTGTCAGATAGCACCATCCATGAACCCAACATAGATTTCAGATTCACTTGATATCTGCCAAAGTGAAAAGAAAACATAATGACTACATGCCCATAAAACAAAAAGACAAGATTGTATAAAAAACTATACATATATACATGAATTCATGCTTAGGTGACTGAACTAAGTGAAATACTTCTTAATGTAGAGCCCATTTCTAGGCTCCGATAAAGTTTTACCCTCAAAATTAACCAGTCGATAAGAACCCTTTTGTAAGAATTGTTTCACAATGAAAGGTCTGAACCACATGGGTTTGAACTTGCCTGCTCCCAAGGGATCTTTGTCTTGGTCGTAGAAGAGGATAATATATCCTTCAAATAAAATATGAGGGAGGATGGACCAATCATACTGACACTTGACACATTGTTTGTGAGCCTCGTTGGCCAATGCTGCATCTCAACGCTGCTCATTGAGATTCTCGAGATACAAAAGATGTTCCTCAAGAGATGTAGTGTCAGGCAGTAGTTCCACTGCCAAATTAAGAGAAGGGATTTGACATTGAATGGGAAAGACTGCCTCCAGCCCGTAAATGAGTTGGAAAGGAGAAAAAATGGTAGTAGTGTTTACTAAATTTCAATGAGCCCAAAGTGTCGAATAGAACGTCAAATACCAATTTGACTTGGCCAAATTAATCATTTGTTGAAGAATAGTATCGATAGACTTATTAACATCCTCTACCTAAAAATTCACTTGTGAGTAGTAAGGTGACAAATGTTCTTGTTTAAACCCTAATTTTGATGTTAATTCAAACATAATTTTGTTCTGGAAGTGACTACCATGGTTTGTGACAATCTCCTTCAGAATACTGAACCTGCCTATGATTTGGTTAAAAATGAAAAGTGAAGTCATTTCCCCATCATTTTTGAATGTCGACATAGCTTTGGCCAACTTATTAAAGTAGTCTACTACTACGATGATATAGTGATGCAACCTCATTGAAACTTGGTGACATGTAGTGAAATCAATCCCCCACTTGGTGAAGGGACCAACGAAAATAACTGGGAACATGGGAGTTGGGAGTTCCCACATCTTCCAAGAGAAGATTTGGCATGAGTGACACTTATTGACTTCCTCAACACAATATTTGATTCATGAAGGCCAAAAGTATCCAACATGAAGAATATTTTGGGTTGTTGCCAACCTAGACAGATGACCACGACATGATCTTGTGTGACAGTCATTTAAAACAAGCTCTGCTTCTTTTTGAGTGAGACATCGATAGAGAATGAAATCCACTTCTCGATGATATAAAGTGTCATTGAGGATAATATAGTTTCGTGCTTGGTGGAATATTCATCTATGCTCAACTTGAGAAGTATAAGAAGGGCACTTGAAAGTCTGAATATACACAAGTATATCTCCATACCAAGGGTCTGAAGATGAAATAAGAAAAAGATCTTCGTTGATTGGTGACTCTTTGGGTGGAATATCAACACTTTCGACTAGAATTTTTGAGATTATTTCAACAAAGACCAAGGAACTTTAAGATTTCACCAAAACAAAATCCAAGTCAAACTCTTGCAGGATAACTATCCATTGAATGATTTTCCCTTCGACGACCCATTGTGTTAACACATACTGAAAAGGGTTCATGAAGTCAATGATAGTGGTCTTGCAAAGTAATATGTAATGACTAAACCCTTGGACAACATGGACAAATTACAAAGAAAGTTTCTCAACATGTGTGTATTTGAGTTCCTTTCCAACCAGGTCTTAGCTAATATAGTAGATAACGTGCTCTTCGAGTGTGTCATCCTCTTGGACCAAGACCATGCCGATGGTAGACTCTGCGGTAGCCAAATACAACAAGAATCCTTGCCATAATATGGAGGACTGATCAGAGGGGAAGACATCAGGGAACATTTTAACACTTTGAAAGAGTGATGAGCCTCTTCATCCCAACAAAATGGGACCCCTTTTTTCAAAATATGCATAAAGCATTTAGTAATCTCAACATAGTTGGCAAAAAAACACAGAAGGAAATTGGCTTTCCCTTGTACAATTTGAAGCTAAGGGATTGTGAGTGGGGGAGGCAATTGAAATATTTCCTCAACCTTCAAATGATAGACCATGATCCCATTATTTGACATGATGAAACCTAACAAGCGTCACGATGTCACACAAAAACTACACTTGTTGGAATTCAAGAGAATCCGATAGTAGCGACACCTCTCAAAGATAAGTCGTAAATGGGCGGGATGATCAGATCTCTTAGGAGAATGTGATGCCATATCATCAATATACGCCTCAACTATGTGTTTGAGGTCGTGGAAAGAAAACAACATGACCATGATTCCATTATTTGACCCGATGAAACCTAACAAGCGTCCCGATGTCACACAAAAACTACACTTGTTGGAATTCAAGCGAATTGGATAGTAGAGACACCTCTCAAAGATAAGTCGTAAATGGGTGGGATGATCAGATCTCTTACGAGAATGTGATTCCATATCATCAAGATATGCCTCGACTATGTGTTTGAGGTCGTGTAAAGAAAACAACATGGCCCACTGAAAAGTGGATCCATCATTCTTAAGGACAAAAGGCATTTTTCTATACATGATTGTACCCCAAGGACAAATAAAATCCATTTTATGTTGATCCTCGGGATTGATCTGAATTTTATTTTACTCAGAAAACCATCCATGAAAAGAAAGACCTCACAACCTGCACATTCATTGAAAATATGGTCAATAAACGGGGTTGGAAAATTGTCTTTCAAGAAATATTTGTTCAGGTCACAAAAGTCCATACATATGTGGATCGTACCTTGATTCTTGTTGACAAGAACATGGTTCCATACCCATTCCATTAATTGCACATGATAGATGAAACCAACCTTGATGAGTTTCTCTACTTTAGCCTTTATCGTCACTTCTTTGTGAGGATTGACTGGGAGAATCTTATGTCAGACAAGTTTAACATCGGGTTAAGTTGTGATCTCATGTTCAATGATACATGGATCAATGCCTAGTCCTCATAATACCAAGAAAAGAGGTCGTAGAATTCTTTAAACAATTCAATGTAGATCTGAATCTCTTTGCGATAACAATCTGCTTCGATGAAGACATTTTACACGATGTCAGGGGTTCTAGAGATGTCGATAGGAACTGTTTTAGCTATACTTTCCATTTTTCCATCGAAATATATTCAGTGCATAAATAGATGGTTAATAGGAAAAGGGGCATCTCTGTTCATGGTTGTAACAAACTCTCCTGCCTCTATTCTCTTGAGCTCAGATAAGAAATAAGATTTGTGGTAAAGATCATCCCAAGGTCTGTCTAGCCCATTCATTGCCTCCAGGATCGCCTCGTCGGAGGGAAATACTAAGTCCAAAGGGTCGTGAGTGGCGAGAGAGTCTTGATCCCAAGTAGTCTTGAGAATATGATATATCTCCTGTGGAGGAGCTGAATCAGGGTTGACTGAGGTTTGTTGGAAAATACTGTATGAAAATCAACAACGGATAAGGGCATATCCATTCCAAGGTTCCCTACCCATTCCATCGAAGTCGATGGGGAAGGTAAAATCCATGGGTCATTAAAGTAACTCATTCTAAAATATGTGACTTTAAAAATTGTAGTCTTCGGCTAGTCGAGGAAAACTGAAACAAGCCTAACATCATTGGCAGGCGGTGGATAATCAAAAGTCCCCATTAAATATGGAAACAATTAGGCACCTAAGTTGATAGTACCTCGCTGTGGGTTTTCAATCATTGGGACCGTGGATGCCCCGGATGAAGGGTCAAGATGAGAGAAGGATAACTGATCAATGGTTATGATCCAACCTTCGTGAGGAAAACATAGGACCCAAAAAATGATGGATACAACTATTGTCATAGTGTAGGTCCAACTATGCCCTAACAAATATTGTAGTCAAGAGGCACATCGACTACTTCTACTTCAACGCACACAGGTTTTCCCTCCAACTACACGGGGAAAGAGGGAATTATGCCATGTGGTTTGAAAGATCGACTATAAAACACAATTAGAAATGTGGGCGAAAGAGACAACTCATGTTTGTTGATGGCCTTCCAACATGCCAACGAAATCACACAAGTCAAGGCACCCTCATCAACCATCATATGAAAAATGTTCCATGTCAACGATTTTGTGGCGTACACCACTACTATATGGAAAGAAACATGGTGAGGAAGACAAGTTTTATGGTCTATAGGGTCAAAAAAAATCATTCCTGAGTTAGTGGTCTTGACCACTCCCAAGGAAGACAATAGTTATTTCCTCTGTGAGGGGAAAGTCTAGAGAACTTCTAGAGTGGACATTGCACAAGGAGCTTGTGCCAAATCCTCCATGATGGAGTAATTATTCACAACCCTTACGTTTGGGTTGTGAGAATCCTTTTTGATTGCACCTTTAGCAATGTGAGTCATCGTTTCTCCCACTATATTCTCAATTTTAAGAGGAGTTAATGGTTTGGAGGCCTCTTTGTGATTCTCAACATATTCTAGCATTCCGTAGTTATTATCCCTAGTCTGTAGATTAACTTCCAATTTCATCATATAAATGTTTGCAGCCCCATTTTTAGTATTTGTTGGGGAGGGATCCCTGACATCACCAAGTGCACTCGTGGATGAGGAAGCTTGAGAAAAAACTTTTCATTGTGGAAAAGGGTTTGTAAACATGATAGACTATTGTTGTGAGAATAGATTTTGGGCTTCCTCAAGCCGAGGCCATTGGTGAGTCAAGTGGTCATCCATGCAAATCTTACACAGAAACTTCATCTTTCTATTTTCGTTCTTTCCCTCAACAAATTTATTTGTAACCTTCTTATCCCACTTACGCTTCTTGTTTTTAGGCTTTATGTTTACCTCAATTTACTGGTTACCCTTGGGATTTGTTGATTGCACAATGTGTACATTCGACGTTTGGGTTACGGGGTCAACTGAACTAGAAGTTTGGTTGGACACAGTCTATTGAATCGATAACTATTGTAACTGATTAGACAACTGATCTATGGGATTTCTCTTTGCTGAGCCTATTATGCCATTAGCATGAGGTCCAAAATTCTATTTGTTCTTGTCGAAAGTTGACCATGGTGCGTTGGGCATGATCTTGTATAGCATACCATATTGAGAGTGAATTAACTCCAGTTGTTAGGCTCTCATGATAGCCTCTTATTCAGAAAAAACCCCAGACATCGTGACATCTTTGGATATGAAAGTAACCAAGGAATTTAGGAACCAATTGAGAAAAAATGTGGGAGGGACCTTAACTTTGAACAAACTCTTTCGCTGTCGCCATTCTCAAATGTGGTCTGAAATATGGCCAGATTTCCTCTACTCGAAGTTGGACAACAACTTGGTGGAGACATCATATCTTACTAGTAATTGGAAATGGTTTAATAATACCATTTATAGGTCATTAAAGTAAGCATACTTTGACCTGTTGAGCTCAATATATCGTTTCTTGACACCCCCTATAACAATGCATTGAAAAATGCGCAACTGAATGGAACCATCCTTTAATGAGCTGGATGAACACCATAAATGGAATGTCATCACATGATCACCTGGATCTTCGCCAGGATTTCCTTCGAACTTAGGAATGTCTGAGGGAAACTTAGTCAGCATGGGAGGCCAATGTGGATCATGACATATCGGGTTGTTCAAAAGTCTCAACAAGTCTGGAAAATGAAAATTTGTCAGAAAAGGTAGGCTCGGTTGTGGTGGACTCACATGAAAATAAGGGCCTGGATTTTGTCTAACACCAGGCTTCTAGGAAAATTTTGACTACTGAACATGGTTTTGGTGGACACCATGGTGGCCCTATCTAGAAAAATGGACTTGTGTTTGATTATGCATCATCAATTGATTCCTGAAGTTGGAAGACATGCCTTGTGCAAGGATTTCTCCCTGTGCACTGTTCCAAGGACCTTGGTTGGGGATGCCCCCAATCAACCCTCATGGAATAGGTATTGAACCCTTCCTAGGATTCCACTAAGTGTGGGAAGGGTTTCCTCCGATCGACATCCCTTTCAAGGGAAATGATCCTTGCCAGGGATTTCCAAGACCTTTTGAGGAGTAAACTCATGTCATCGCTCCCTGCGAAGGAATGAAACCTTGCATAGGGTTTTCTTGACCAAAGACGAGGTTTCCCCCTACCAAGAAAGAAGACAATGAGAAAGAGTTTTTTCCAAATGCATTGAACAAATAAAAATGCATAGATCCCACTAGAATCATGTAGGATTAAGGTCCATGGCTCCCTCCATTGAACAAAATAGAGTTGGTATTAAGCCCGATCGACTACTGCAAAGTGCCTCTGAGTGAAGGGGACAAAGAAGGGATGTGACCTCCACCATAAGGGATAGCATTGAATGAGGAAGTGGTTCCCACGACAGATCCTTGTAAAGTAGGATTAGAGATCCTTGCCCCCAGACCAATGGTTTGTAGAGTAGAGTAGGTTAGAACCGAACTGGAGTCAAAACCTGACATCCCATATGAAAATGGAGTGCCATACATGTTCTGGATAGAGGGAACAGTGGTCAAGGTTGTCAAAGGGATTGTGCCACTTCCCATAGTAGTGGGTTTCTAGAAAGTCGTAGTCCTGACAGGTGGAGGTGGGGTAGGAGGTACAAAAACCCCTCCTGTGACAACCAGGATAGGAGTATGAGGACTCCCTATCGACGTATCAATATTTTCTTCCATCATCGCTTGCCGAACAAACTGGCGTTTAGGTGAAATCAACACAGGAGGGACTATCTAAATTAGAAGCAGTGCCGATAAGTCAGTGATCAGAGGGTTTGCGGGCCTGAAGTCTTTATCTTAAAGGTGAGAAAAAATGGAATCTTCCAGTGTAGAAAAGTCTTCTCTGGGAGCTGGCTTGGGCACATTTTCTTATGGCCCAATAGCTTTAAACGATTCCTCTTGATCTAGATTGCGCCTCAATGGTGGCGGAGGTGGCTCTAAAGTAACCAGTGATAGGCCTTGAAGCCTATGTGAAAAAATAAGATGTTGATCTTCCACCTTGTGAAATGATCAACCGACACTATAAATTCAAGCTAGCGCAAAAAAATAGCACACAATAAAAAGTTCCTAATAAGAAATTAAGCAAACAACTAACTAGTAGGAAGAACAATTATGTCAGTTGACACTAGAGGAACTTACCAGTGCAAATGTAACTCGAACACGGAAACACCCTTTGGGTATACTTTGTAAAGCATGATCCGACATCTATCCTAGGTACCACAGTATACCCACGTAGTCAACCATGGAAGGACCTAAGAACAAGAAACTGTGTTTCGATCTCGCAATCAATCACCATGTGGGTATAGTCGAAAATTGGGTTGATCGTAATGAGCAGGATAAAAAAGTCCAAATCCTTTCAAGGGTACCGAAGGAAAATGGTCTGGAAGACAATTGAGGATCTGGAACAAATTCAAGGTCCACGAGGCTCAGTAGTCAAATGCGATCATTGTAATTCCCAAGAAAGACCCTCAATATAAAATCCCCACTATGATCGATCCGACTTTGGAGGGGTTATCTCCTCTACCTTTCCTTACACGACCTTGTTCTTATCCCCTATGTTATATGGGGGTCCCTCCTGACTCTTACAAAAATGGACTCTAACACTCCGTATAACATACTCTTATGTTTGTTCAAGTGGCCTTGAAGATTTTCCTCTCCACACCTATTTCAAGGCCCTAGAGCCTAGGCTACTTGGTGAGCCCTACAAACAAAAGTCTAATTGATTTTAAGTGTTAAATGTTGATTTCAATTGGCTTGATTTACTCAAAAGGATATGGACGTGCAACTTAAGGTGTTTACAAGAGACGAATGAGAATAAAAAATTTAGATCATTTGTGCAAAATAAAATTAGGTTCTTCAATTGAAAGAAATGGCTTTTAAATATTTGTAAATGTAAACTTTTCAAAATAGTATTCCAAGATCCTATAATGCCAAAAGTTTCCTAAAATGAGATTTTCATTTTACAATGTAAATGAAAACTACTAAACTTTCAGTTAAATAGAAAAGAAGGAACTTTGAAATATAACTCTTTTCTTTTGTGAAAAACAACCTATGATACAACTACCAAACAAAATGCATAACTAAATGCAACATTTTTTTTGTTTGAAATGATTGGAAAATAAAAACACAAGTAAATGATCTTTTTTCGGTTTTTCAAAGTGTAAACAAGATAAAGAGAAAATGAACCCAAGAATAACATAGATGCTAGACCACCACCCGAACATAGGGATTAACTGGAATCTAGAGAAGGATCTAACGCTTATAGGCTCACTCTAAACCTCTAAAGAAAACAAAAGAAAATAAAGGAACAACACGGGTTCCTTACAAAGAGAAAGTTAAACCAAAATATTTAACCCAACCAAAGACCATTAACAGAGACCATGAAAATTTCAAGAAGGCTTGAGAAGTACAAAGCTCCTTGTCAGGAAAGAAAAAGTATTTAAAAAAAAAAAAAAACCTTCCAAAACATAGAGACACAGGTTGTGCACAAGAAGACTGCGTATGTACACGAGATTTATACTACGCAAGCTATGTATGTAAGCAAGCTAAACAAATGATAGGTCACATACACCTCCGAAAATTTTCAAAAAGAAAAAAAGGATTGGATAAATGAATTGGCAGAGAAGGTTGGTAGGAACCTGTAAGGTGACCAAAGACCCTAAACTAACTCAGTAAACCTAGAAAAGAAAAAAATAAACTGAATAAACTGAATAAAAACAAAATCTTGCACTAAGACCCTAGAGATACTCCCCAGTGGAGTCACCAATTCTGCTACGGGGAAAATCTCCCTATATTGGGTCTAGGTACATGAAGAACACTGACTCCATTAAAATATTGTACTACCCTTAAGATACCCGAAAAATATCTAAACTTAGTGACAAGAGAGAGGAAATAAGGTAAATGGGTGCACCTTTAGTCCTTGTGGTTGGTGTAGACCTCTTTTGCCTTTGTAGCTTCCTAGATTGCGAGTTTCCTCCCAAAGCCGACCTGCAAAAAACATAGGAAAACAATGGCATTGCTACAACACATGCATTCTCTACTTATCACTTTCAATGTTCAGATATAAACAAAAATGCATAAATCAATAAAATCATATAGACATGATGTTTCGGGACAAGAATGAACTCTTTTATTCAATATTAAGATCAAAAGGATTACAACCTTCATCGACAATCACTCCACAAACTAGGTTTGATCTCCTCTATTATGGACCTAGGTACATCAATCCCCCACTATCTTCTCACAACCAACTTATCACTTGGGAAAGGAGAAAATGTTGTATAAGGAGAAAGGGATGGAGGGGAAGGTTGAGGACAAAACTTAGAATAGGATGCAAAACTTGGGCTAAGAATGGAAAGGGATTTTGGGAGAGTTTTCTTATTCTCCTCATTTTATTTTCAAATGACACCCCTATACCTCTTTTTATATGAGAAAAATATGGTTATTCAGTTTGGGTATGGGCTACAAGGGGTAAAATGGTTGGAAAACCCTCTATAGGCCGTAAACTCCACCGAATTCCTTGAAATTTTATATTTTTTGCAACTTTTGGAGGTAAAAGTGGGCTAACTAGAATGTAGATCTCATATGTATGTGGGATAACTAGCATAAAACATGTGTGTGTACATGAGCTATCAGTTTAGTAGGGCACACACACTTTCCAAAAAATGGCTTTTTAAGAAGAAGCCTCAACAACATTTTGGAAAAATATATAAGTGGAAAGGCCAATATCATGTATGCATAGGTAAGAAATTTTTGGACTATAACATTCCTCAAATATACCTTTACAATGGGTTATAATGTGCCTAAAACAAATATCATATGAAAAAGTTACAACCCCGGGAAGTTGATGTACTAACTTACCCCAATGGGGCCAACATAATGTTTGGTGCTTCATCTCCTAGGGCTAGTTTTTTGGATGTCTAGGGTCTTGGCATTCATGTTTATTGTAAAAATTATTTCAGAGCCTCATTGTACTCATCTTCTTGCGAATGAGTGCAATCGTCACAACTCTTCTCAGAGATAACCCCCCACCATTCTAGCAAGCTTGTTTTCAGTCTACATTTTATAGTTTCACCGTATTTCTTTATTGAATAGAAGCCAATTTTACTATATCTCTGTTATTTTTCCTTGTGTCTCTATGTTAATAATAATAATAATAATCTATATTCATTTTGTTCTACTCATAAAATCGGGATCAATATATTAGTCCCCACATGCCTGTTCCACCCTAGGAAGTGTGCCCCTTCTCTACTCAACAATCCTCTAGTTTCCCCACTTCCCTTCCAAGGCTTCAGAAATAGGACTGACAGAAGTTTCAGAGCCCTGTAGCTATTTCCCAGTTCACTAGGGAACAATTCCCAGTAGTTTCTCACCCAGAGAAAACTACTTATGGGCCTAACAACATGTCTCTTCAACAACACATGGGCCTGACAACCCATCTCTTCAACAACAACACGGGCCTGGAAACCCATCTCTTCAGTCCCATTCTATCCAGAAACCACTTCCAGGATCACCTAATCTAGGTACGAATGCATAGTACGGTTCTCAGGTACAAAGGTGGAATCATCAAGGAATGATGATCAAATGATAACCAAGATGGGGATTTACACTATATTCCTCAAAATATATCTTTATGTTCCATATATGACACTTAGCACCTAAGGGACTCCCTTTTCCCCACTTTTGAAATTTATAACATAATCATATCCATACTTTGGCTTTAAGGAATATTAATATAATATTCCATTATGATTAAACCCGCTTAG
>JZKD02S1847064.1:600769-647176 GCA_000966675.3 Picea glauca
AGTCAATGAAAGTGGTTTTGAAAAGTAATATGTAATGACTAAACCCTTGGACAACATGGACAAATTACAAAGAAAGTTTCTCAACATGTGTGTAGTTGAGTTCTGGTCCAACCAGGTCTCAGCTAATATAGTAGATAACGTGCTCTTCGAGTATGTCATCCTCTTAGACCAAGACCATGCCAATGGTAGACTCTGTGGCAGACAATTACAATAAAAAGTCCTTGCCATAATATGAAGGACTGATCAGAGGGGAAGACATTAGGGAAAATTTTAACACTTTGAAAGAGTGATGAGCCACTCAACCCAACAAAATGGGACCCCTTTTTTCAAAATACGCATAAAGCATTTAGTAATCTCGACATAGTTGGAAAAAAAAATAGAATAAAATTGGATTTCCCTTGTAGAATTTGAAGCTAAGGGATTGTGCATGGGGGAGGCAATTGAACTATTTCCTAAACCTTCAGAGGATCGACCATGATCCCATTATTTGACACAATGAAACCTAACAAGCGTCCCAATGTCACACAAAAACTACACTTGTTGGAATTCAAGCGAATCCGATAGTAGTGACACCTCTCAAAGATAAGTCATAAATGGGCAGGATGATCAGATCTCTTATGAGAACATGATGCCATATCATCAAGATACACCTCGACTATGTGTTTGAGGTCGTGGAAAGAAAACAACATGGCCCGCTGAAAAGTGGCTCCATCATTCTTAAGGACAAAAGGCATTTTTCTATACGTGAATGTACCCCAAAGAAAAATAAAATCCATTTTATGTTGATCCTCGGGCTTGATCTGAATTTTATTGTACTCAAAAAAATCATCCATGTAAAAAAAGAGCTCACAACCTGCACATTCATCGACAATATGGTCAATAAATGGGGTTGAAAAATTGTCTTTCGAGAAATATTTTTTCAGGTTGCAAAAGTCCATACATACATGGATCATACCTTACTTCTTGTTGACAAGAACATGGTTCCATACCCATTCCATTAATTGCACAGGATAGATAAAACCAACCTTGATGAGTTTCTCTACTTTAGCCTTTATTGTTGCTGCTTTGTGAGGATTGACTCGGAGAATCTTATGTCAGAAAAGTTTAACATCGGGTTAAGTTGTGATATCATGTTCAATGATACATGGATCAATGCCTAGAATATCCTCATAAGACCAGGAAAAGAGATCGTAGAATTATTTAAACAATTCAATGTAGATCTGAATCTCTTCGGGAGAACAATCTGCTTCGACGAAGACATTTTACATGATGCCAGGGGTTCTAGAGATGTCGATAGGAACTGCTTTAGCTATACTTTCCATGTTTCCATTGGAATATATTCAGTGCATAACTAGAGGGTTAATAGGAAAAGGGGCATCTCCGTTCATGGTCATAACAAACTCCTGCCTCTATTCTCTTGAGCTCGGGTAAGAAATAAGATTTGTGGTGAAGATCATCCCAAGGTCTATCTAGCCCAGGCATTTCCTCGAAGATCGCCTCGTCGGAGGAAAATACTAAGTCCAAAGGGTCGTGAGTGGCGAGAGAGTCTTGATCCCAAATAGGCTTGAGAACATGATCTATCTCCTGTGGAGGAGCTGAATCAGGGTTGGCTAAGGTTTGTTGGAAAATCCTGTATGAAAACTCAACAACGGATAAGGGCATAGCCATTCCAAGGTTCCCTACCCATTCCATCGAAGTCTATGGGGAAGGTAAAATCCATGGGTCATTAAAGTAAATCATTCTAAAATATGTGACTTTAAAAATTGCAGTCTTCGGCTAGTCAAGGACAACCGAAACAAGCCTAACATCATTGGTAGGCGGTGGATAATCAAAAGTCCCCATTAAATATGGAAACAATCAAGCAGCTAAGTTGACAGTACCTCACTACGGGTTTTCAATCATCGGGAACGTGGATGCCCCAGATGAAGGGTCAATATGAGAGAAGGATAACTGATCAACGGTTATGATCCGACCTTCGTGTGGAAAACATAAGACCCAAAAAATCATGGATACAACTATTGTCATAGTGTAGGTCCAACTATTCCCTAACAAATATTGTAGTCGAGAGGCACATCAACTACTTCTACTTCGACGCACATAGGTTTTCCCTCCAACTACATGGGGAAAGAGGGAATTATGCCATGTGGTTTGAAAGATCGACTATCAAATTCAATTAGCAATGTGGGCAAAAGAGACAACTCAGGTTGGTTGATGGACTTCCAACATGCCAATGAAATCACACAAGTCAAGGCACCCTCATCAACCACTGTACAAAAAATGTTCCATGTTAATGATTTTGTGGTGTACACCACTACTATATGGAAAGAAACATGGTGAGGAAGATGATTTTTATGGTCTATAGGGTAAAAAAAAATCATTCCTGAGTTAGTGGTCTCAACCGCTCTCAAGGTAGACAACAATTCTTTCGTCTGTGAGGGGCAAGTCTAGAGAACTTCCAGAGTGGACATTGCACAAGGAGCTTGTGCCAGATCCTCCACGATGGTGTAATTATGCGCAACCCTTACGTTTGGGTTGTGAGAATCCTTTTTGAATGCACCTTTAGAGATGTGAGTCATCGTTTCTCCCACTATATTCTCAATTTTAAGAGGAGTTAATGGTTTGGAGGCCTCTTTGTGATTCTCAACAGATTCTAGCATTCCGTAGTGATTATCCCTAGTCTATAGATTAGCTTCGACTTTCATCATATAAATGTTTACGACCCCATTTTTAGTCTTAGTTTGGGAGGGCTCCCTGACATTGCCCAAGCGCGCTCGTGGATGAGGAAGCTTGAGAAAAAAATTCCCCTTGTGGAAAAGGGTTTGTAAACATGATAGACTATTGTTGTGCCAATATATTTTGGGCTTCCTCAAGCCAAGGCCATTGGTGAGTCAAGTGGTCATCCATGCAAAGATTACATAGAAACTTCATCTTTCTATTTTCATTCTTTTCCTCACCAACGTTATTTGTAGCTCTCTTATCCCACTTACGCTTCTTGTTTTTAGGATTTCTGTTTACCTCAGTTTACTGGTTACCCTTGGGATTTGTCGATTGCACAATGTGTACATTCGACGTTTGGGTTACGGGGTCAACTGAACTAGAAGTTTGGCTGGACACATTCTGTTGAATCGATAACTGTTGTAACTGATTAGACAATTGATCTGTGGGATTTATCTTTATTGATCCTATTATGCCATTATCATGAGGTCCAACATTCTATTTCTTGTCGAAAGTTGACCATGGTGCGTTGGGCATGATCTTGTATAGCATACCAGATTGAGAGTAAATTAACTCCAGTTGTTGGTCTCTCATGATAACCTCTTCTTAAAAAGAAACCCTAGACGTCACGACATCTTTGGATATGAAAATATTCAAGGAATTTAGGATCCAGTTGAGAAAAAATGTGGGAGGGACATTAACTTTGAACAAACTCTTTCGTTGTCGCCATTCTCGAATGTGGTCTGAAATATGGTAGACTTTCATCTGCTCGAAGTTGGCCAACAACTTGGTGGCGACATTGTATATTACTGGTAATTGGAAATGGTTTAAGAATACCATTTACAAGTCATTAAAGTAAGCATACTTCGACCTGTCGAGCTCGATATACCATTTCGTGACACCCCCTATAATAGTGCGTTGAAAAATGCACAACTAAATGGAACCATCCTTTAACGAGTTGGATGAACACCATAAATGGAATGTCATCACATGATCACCTGGATCTTCGCCAAGATTTCCTTCGAACTTAGAAATGTTTGAGGGAAATTTAGTCGGCATGGGAGGCCAATGAGGATCATGACATATCAAGTTATTCAAAAGTCTCAACAATTCTGGAAAATGAAAAGTTCTCAGAAAAGGGCTCAGTTGTGGTGGATTCACATGAAAATAAGGGCCTAGATTTTGGCTGGCACCATGTTTCTAGGAAAATTTTTACTATTGGACATGGTTTTGGTGGAGACCATGGTGGCACTATCTAGAAAAATGGACTTGCGTTTGATTATGCATCGTCAATTGATTCCTGAAGTTGGATGACATGCCTTGTGCAAGGATTGCTCCCTGTGCACTGTTCCAAGGACCTTGGTTGGGGATGCCCCCAATCGACCCTCCTGGAATAGGTACTGAACCCTTCCCAGGATTCCACTGAGTGTGGGAGGGGTTGCCTTTGATCGACATCCCTTTTGAGGGAAATGATCCTTGCCTTGGATTTCCAAGACCTTTTGATGAGTAAACTCATGTCATCGCTCCCTGCGAAGGAATGAAACCTTGCGTAGGGTTTTCTTGACCAAAGACGAGGTTTCTCCCAGCTGAGAAAGAAGATAATGAGAAATAGTTCTTTCCAAATGAATTGAACAAATAAAAAGGAATAGATCCCACCAGAATCATGTAGGATTGAGGTCCATGGCTCCCTCCACCGAACAAAATAGAGTTGGTATTAAGTCCGATTGACTGCTGGAAAGTGATTATGAGTGAAGGGGACAGAGAAGGGATGTGACCTCCACCATAAGCGATAGTGTTGAACGAGGCAGTAGTGCCTGTGACAGATCCTTTTAAGGTAGCATTAGAGGTCCTTGCCCCCAGACCAATGGTTTGTAGAGTAGAGTAGGTTAGAACCGAACTGGAGTCAAAACCTGACATCCCATATGAAAATGGAGTTCCATACGTGTTCTGGATAGAGGGAACAGTGGTCAAGGTTGTCAAAGGGATTGTGCTACTTCCCATAGTAGTGGGTTTCTAGACATTCGTAGTCCTGATAGGCGGAGGTGGGGTAGGAGGTACAACAACCCCTCCCGTGACAACTGGGATAGGAGTATGAGGACTCCTTGTCGAAGTATCAATATTTTCTTCCATTTCCGCTTGCTGAACAAAATGGCATTTAGGTGAAGTCATCTTAGGAGGGACTATATAAATTAGAAGCATCACTGATAAGTCAATGATCAGAGGGTTTGCGGGCTTGAATCCTTCATCTTAAAGGTGAGAAAAAATGCACTCCTCCAGTGTAGAAAAGTCTTCTCTGGGAGTTGGCTCGAGCACATTTTCTTATGGCCCGATAGCTTCAAACGATTCCTCTTGATCTAGCTTGTGCCTCAACGGTGGAAGAGGTGCCTCTAAAGTAACCAACGATAGGCCCTGAAGCCTATGTGAACGAAGAAGATGTTGATCTTCCACCTTGTGAAATGATCAACCGACATTGTAAATTCAAGCTAGCACAAAAAAAATAGCACACACTAAAAAGTTCATAATGATAAATTAAGCAAACAACTAACTAGCAGGGAGAACAGTTACGCCAGTTGACACTAGAGGAACTTACTAGTGAAAATGTATCTCGAACATGGAAACATCCTTTGGGTATACTTTGAAAAGTGCGATCTGACGTCTACCTAGGTACCGTGGTATACCCACGCAGTCAACCATGTAAGTACCTAAGAACAAGAAACTGTGTTTCCATATCACAGTCAGTCACCAGGTGGGTATAGTAGACAATTGGGTTGATCGTAATGAACAGGATAACAAAGTCCAAATCCTTTCAAGGGTACTGAAGGAAAATGGTCTAGAAGACAACTGAGGATCTCGAACAAATTCAAGGTCCACGAGGATCTGTAGTCAAATGCGATCATTGTAATTCCCAAGAAAGATCCTCAATATACAATCCCCACTATTCTTGATCTGACTTTGGAGGGGTTATCTCCTCTACCTTTCCTTACATGACCTTGTTCTTATCCCCCATGTTATAGGGGGGTCCCTCCTGACTCTTACAACAATGGACTCTAACACTCCCTATAACATACTCTTATGTTTGTTCAAGTGGCCTTGAATATTTTCCTCTCCACACCTATTTCAAGGCCCTAGAGCCTAGGCTACTTGGTGAACCCTACAAACAAAAGTCTAATTGATTTTAAGTGTTAAACATTGATTTCAATTGGCTTGATTTACTCAAAAGGATATGGACGTGCAACTTATGGTGTTTACAAGAGATGAATGAGAATAAAATCTGTAGATCATTTGTGCAAAATAAAATTAGGTTCTTCAATTGAAAGAAATGGCTTTTAAATATTTGTAAATGTAAAATTTTCAAAAATAGTATTCCAAGATCCTATAATGCCAAAAGTTTCCTAAAATGAGATTTTCATTTTACAATGTAAATAAAAACTACTGAACTTTCAGTTAAATAGAAAAGAAGGAACTTTGAAAAATAACTCTTTTCTTTTGTGAAAAACAACCTATGCTACAACTACCAAACAAAATGCATAACTAAATGCAACAATTTTTATTTTATTTTTTGAAATGATTGGAAAAGAAAAACACAGTAAATGATCTTTTTCGGTTTTTCAAAGCGTAAACAAGATAAAGAGAAAATGAACCCAAGACTAACACAGACCCTAGACCACCATCTAAAAACAAGGATTCACTAGAATCTAGAGAGGGATCTAACACTTATAGGCTCACTCTAAGCCTCTAAAACAAATAAAAGAAAATAAAGGAACAACACGGATTCCTTACAAAGAGCAAGTTAAACCGAAATATTTAACCCAACCAAAGACCATTAATAGAGACCATGAAAATTTCAAGAAGGCTTGAGAAATACAAAGCTCCTTGTCAGGAAAGAAAAAGTATTTAAAATAATAAATAAAAACCGTCCAAAGCATAGAGACACAGGTTGTGCACAAGAAGCCTGCGTATGTACATGAGATGTATACTACGCAGGCTATGTATGTAAGCAAGCTAAACAAATGATAGGGCACATACACCTTTGAAAATTTTCAAAAAGAAAAAAAGGATTGGATAAGTGACTTGGCAGAGAAGGTTGGTAGGAACCTAGAAGGTGACCAAAGACCCTAAACTGACTCAGTAAATCTGGAAAAGAAAAAAATAAATTGAAAAAACCGAATAAAACCAAAATCTCGCATTAAGACCCTAAAGATACTCCCTAGTGGAGTCACCAATTCTGCTATGGGGAAAATCTCCCCATATTGGGTGTAGGTATATGAAGAGCACTGACTTCCATTAAAATATTGTCCTACCCTTAAGATACCCAAAAGCAATCTAAACTTAATGACAAGAGAGAGGAAATAAGGTAAATGGGTGCACCTTTAGTCCTTGTGGCTGGTGTAGACCTCTTTCTCCTTTGTAGCTTCCTAGATTGCGGGTTTCCTCCCAAAGACGACCTGCAAAAAACATAGGAAAAAAATGACAATGCTACAACACATGCATTCTCTACTTATCACTTTCAATGTTCAGATATAAACAAAAATGAATAAATCAATAAAATCATATAGACATGATGTTTTGGGACAAGAATGAACTCTTTTATTCAATATTAAGATCAAAAGGACTACAACCTTCATCGACAATCGCTCCACGAACTAGGTTTGATCTCCTCTATCATGGATCCAGGTGCATCAATCCCACACTATCTTCTCACAACCAACTTATCACTTGGGAAAGGAGAAAGGGTTGTATAAGGAGAAAGGGATGGAGGGGAAGGTTGAGGACAAAACTTAGAATAGGATGCAAAACTTGGGCTAAGAATGGGAAGGGATTTTGGGAGAGTTTTCTTATTCTCCTCATTTTATTTTCAAATGACACCCCTATACCTCTTTTTATATGAGAAAAATATGGTTATTCGGTTTGGGGACGGGCTACAAGGGGTAAAATGGTTGGGAAACCCTCTATAGGCCGTAAACTTCGCCGAATTCCTTGAAATTTTATATTTTTTGCAACTTTTGGAGGTAAAAGAGGGATAAATAGCATGTAGCTCGCATATGTATGTGGGATAAATAGCATAAAACATGCATGTGTACATGAGATATCAGTTCAATAGGGCACGCATACTTTCAAAAAATGGTTTTTTAAGAAGAAGCCTCAACAACATTTTGGAAAAATATCTAAGTGGAAAGGCCAATGTCATGTATGCATAGGTAAGGAATTTTTGGACCATAACAGTCCTCAAATATACCTTTCCAATGGGCTATCATGTGCCTAAAAAAAATATCATATGAAAAAGTTACAACCCCAGAAAGTTGATGTACTAACTTAACCCAATGGGGCCAACATAACGTTTGGCGCTTCATCTCCTAGGGATAGTTTTTTGGATGTCTAGGTTCTTGGCATTCATGTTTATTGTAAAAAGGATTTTAGAGCCTCATTGTACTCATCTTCTTGCGAATGAGTGCAACTGTCACATCTCTTCTCAGAGATAAGCCCCCATCATTCTAGCAAGCTTGTTTTCAGTCTACGTTTTACAGTTTCACCGTATTTCTTTATTGACTAAAAGACAATTTTACTGTATCTCTGTTATTTTTACTTGTGTCTCTATGTTAATAATAATAATAATATGTATTCAATTTGTTCTACTCATAAAATCAGGATCAATATATTAGTCCCCACATGCCTGTCCCACCCTAGGAAGTGTGCCCCTTCTCTACTCAACAATCCTCTAGTTTCCCCACTTCCCTTCCAGGGATTTAACAACAAGACTAACAGGAGTTTCAGAGCCCTGTAGCTTTTTCCCAGTGCACTAGGGAACAATCCCTAGTAGTTTCTCGCCCAGAGAAAACTACTCATGGGCCTAACAAAATGCCTCTTCGACAACACATGGGCCTGACAACCCATCTCTTCAACAACAACACGGGCCTGGAAACCCATCTCTTCAGTCCCATTCTATCCAAAAACCACTTCCAGGATTACCTAATCTAGGTATGAATGCATAGTACGGTTCTCAGGTACAAAGGTGGAATCATCAAGGAATGATGATCAAATGATAACCAAGATGGGGAATTACACTATATTCCCCAAAATATATCTTTATGTGCCATATCTGAAACTTAGCACCTAAGGGAATCCCTTTTCCCCAATTTTGAAACTTATAATATATTCATATCCATACTTTGTCTTTAAGGAATATTAATATAATATTCCATTAGGATTAAACCCGCTTAGCTTAGCCCCTTTACTAGACTCTTAGCCCCCATTTCCCTTTCTAGTGGATTTTATCCCCCTAGACTCTTTTGTTGGGTAGGTCTACATAAGTGATGTACTTTCATTAATATCTAAATGTAATTACATTTTAAATTAATAGGCTAACTATCCTTTTAACATCTAGGTTCTCTAGCCTAATAATCACATAGGCACTCTGGTCTATAATATCCTGGTCACCAGCCTATAAAACATATGTAAAATTATGATTGGGGATCAACCTAGGGTATTACATCCCCCTCCCCCTTATTTATGCATTGTCCTCAGTGCATTATATACAATGTATATTCTACAATTATTCAAAAATCTCCATACCTTTGTGATTTGAAGATTGTTGTCTTTCTAGTGCTCTTTTTCCAAGCATCGAATTCATGTCTTCATACTTCAGTTGGAATTCATTTTCTCTATTGCATAAATTTTTTTAAAGTAATACTTCTTCTCACTATATCATTATTGAGCCACCTCTTCCTTGATGCACTCACCCTTCCAGGCTCAAGCATCCTTTCACTACTATACAATCCCCTAACAATCAATCTTGCCAAGGATTTCACACATAAGGACCATGTCAACTCATTACTAGAACCCCAACTATGGATCTTCAATTTAAGGTTCCAATGTCACAATAGTATCAATTCTTCCCAAACATCCCATCTTTAGTAAATATTATCTCATCTATATCACACACATATAGCCATTATGAAACAATATTATAAAAATTTCATTTAAAAATAAGAACTATTTGTATAATGAAATTCAATGTTTTTCCCAAGCATGAGGTTCCATCTCATAATTTTCTTGACTATTGAAACAACATGCATCAATCTCTATTATGGATTTTTGTAGCACCATACTTGAGACTACTTTCCTGCAATGTTTCCATCTTTCATTCAACCAAGAGATTATTAGTGCTACCTATATATTATACCATATACTTGTATTGTAACAATTTCAAAGTTTACAAAGTGATCTTAGATTGTTCATATTTAACAATTCAATGACAACTAACAATTTATTTATTAACTAGAATGAAATTATCATTCTCTGTATATATATTATTAGCATCCAAGGTTTTACTCTATTCCTATGAAATATATTTATTCTGACTACTTTAACTTGAAACTCTCTTGTTTCATTATCTAACAACTCCTGAAATGTTATCAACTTTAGGAGTCAATATTAATTGTAAAATTTCATCTATTAGCATAATCATTTCCATTAAATATCATATATGCATATATGCACCCTGGATGCATTCAACAAATGCATTTAAGTGTAAACAACTCTAACATGTATAGGTGCAACTATACCACTTACACACTATGCATCAGTGCAATTTATCCAAGCATATCTATTCAATCCTCCCTTGCATTTATTTCATAATGCCATTTATTTAAGTCATGTATCCAACCATGGTGATTTGGAAGGTTTGGCCAATGCCTCGACACATCATCCATACACTTTCCTATTATTTTCTCAACCATTTGGATGTCTTCCTTTTCGAGCCAAACACTACACCAAGAATAGAATTTTGTGGTCCTCTCTGTTTTAGAAAAAAGGTTGTAGTCCAAACCTTAACTATTCTATACTTGTGTGGCACAAAATCCTTTCCATATCCAACCATGTCATGGCCTCATGCATGACTAGATTTATTGGAATTCACTCCTAGAACAGGGTCATACCCTTTATTGTTTTAGTTATTAGGTCATAACCAATAAATTCATGACATGTTATTATATCACACGTATGCATTCAAAAGATAACAAATTTTATAAATACCACAAGCCTCTAGCCTTTACCACACCTTAAGGTATCCTATTTTCATTAATGCATCCAATTATACAATAATGTAATTTTATGAAATAAACTCTGGCTGAGGAAGTCCTTACCTAAATTCCCTTCAACAATTATGCAACATAAATTCATAAAATACATACTTGCATAGCTTCCATTAAATAATTTTGATTCTACCTAACTAGTTGGCAACAATAGAAGCTCCCATCCCTCTTTTATTAGTCTTATAATCCACACTTGAAATTTCTGTTGTTTCCTTCCATATGCAACAACACTATTAACAACACTTGCAATCATGCATTAATTCTCTCCTTCCTAGCACAACAACCATCATTAGCAACTTCCATATTAAAAAATACAACAATAGACTAATACTAATCTTAACACACACACACACACACACACACACACACATATATTAACAAATATGCATCCATTAATGCATATTTATATATACTAAAAATGCATCTTTAACATGCCCATAAATGAATTTGCCTTCCAATTTCCTGTGCTAAGTATGGTTGTCTAGCATGCCACATCATAATTGTTTCTACAATAATTGCAACAACTTCTTCCATCATTCACAATTCTCTTTGTTGTGTCTTGGCTATGCACATGATTATTTCTACCCTGCACACTTTTCCAACCCAACCAATCCTAGTCACTTTACAATTTTCATCCCTGTACTATGCTGATATTAATCTTCAACATTCATATATTACCCAGATCCCTCTGATCCAACTCATACATGACTAAATTATATTCTAGTCATGTACTCTTATTAACTTTGGATAGTGAACACCAATTTCATTATTTGACCAAACTAATTTATCCTTTCCTTGACTGAACACATCAACACTTGTAGTTGCTTGAACCATTATTTTCTCATTCCCTGACCCATTTGGTTTCAACTTGAATTGCATAGTCAATTTCCAACAGATTGCAATTCTACCCAATGTATTCTTTCCATATTTATAAAGATTAACTTGAAGTAGTTGTAGTTGACACTGCTTTTAATTTTCATCATAATTTTCAGTGATACTTCCAACCCCTAGTGTGTCACCCATGTACTTTTTTTCCCTCTTGAGATGGATTCTTTTTAGGCACCATCTCTTTTGAATTCTATACCAAGCATATTATTATTTTCTTCTTCATGGTTCCTCATTAACATGCATTTATGAAATCACCTCCATGCATGGGTCCCTTTGACTTGTCATCCCATTGTACCTTGTCAATGCACTTAGCACCTTTGGAATGTACTCAACATCCCTCTTCATTTTTGTCATATTTATTGAGTGCTACAATAGACTCAAATAAATTTGAATCCACCTAATGGTATATTTCCATTATCTTGAGTTAATCTTGAACTATATCCAATCCTGGAAAGCACTTAGATTTGTGTAATTCCTTTTCCAGTAGTATGGTTGCATGTCTCTAGAAAACATTTGCACATAATTCATTACTTATGCACTTGTTGGCACTTCTTTAGTATGCATAGACCCATGTTACTTTACCCTTGAAGTTATGTCATACAACCATGCTTCCACTACACTACTCTAATGAAAATAATGGAGGTACTACCCCCACAACTGTATGACTGATTCTTGGAAGTGTTTCCCTTGTCTCCATGTATACACTCACTACTACATATTGAAAAATTTTCAACGACTACTAGCGACGAGAGTAACCTTTCGTCGCAAAATTGAAGATAAAGAGTTGAATTTTTAAATTTTTTTTATAAATCCAACCCATGTTCGTCTCTCTTGTGATGACACCTTTGGCTATTTTTGCAAGAGCGATGAAACCATATGTACATTGCAAGAGCGATGAACGTGAAGATAGTTGAATCTCGTCTCTCTTGAGATGACTTTTGTCTATCATCACAAGATAGATGATTCAATGATGACCGTTACACTACTTGAAAAAGTCAACATTGAATGTTACTCAGTTTGACAAAGTCAACATTGAATTGGTCAACGTTCATAACTCTTGCGATGAAAATAATGTCTATAAATATTTTGCAAATTAGAGATGTTGCGACAATCTAATTTCTATAACAACGGTTCAAAACTTCAGAAAGGGTATTTTTGTGCGGAAAAATGTCATAGAATATTAGAGGCAGGAAAAATAGTAAAGCGGGTGAAAAGGGTGATGGTAGATATTATTTCCCTTGCAAAAAAATGTTGCACTACACGTCCCATAATAATTTTAATAGAAACACCTACAAAACATTCTAGGAAATATGAGTGCATTGATGGGGGATCGAATGAATATTGTCCCATGGTAATTAGCTATATATTCATTATTTGTTTTTATATTGTCAATTTTATATAAAATTATATATATGTATATATATTGTTTGAATATTTGTTATAGTACACACTAATTTTGCATGATTTTTTGTAATTATAAAGTTAGATATTCCCTCTAACTTTCTGTAGAATATTTCACCAAGTAGTACTAGTAGAAATGATGTTGTATAAGCTGAAGAACATGATCAAGCAGATGAGTATATCATGGAAGAAGATGATGGGAAAAATAAAGTTAATGATCCTATGGAAGAAGATGATGGGACAAATCAAATGATCCAAGATTTGTTTGCTCAACCGGATGAAGATGGTGTACAGTGATGGTATTTATGATGAACCTCTATTAGAAAAGGAAAATAAATGAATTTATGAAGGCTCAAGAGAAAATCTTCTCTCCACTACATTGCTGCTAGTGAACTTAAAGGTTATAAATAATTTGTCGAACACTTGTATGACATAGATCCTAAGGAATGTAATATGTTTCATCTTGTATACATAAATGATGACATTTTTCTATTTGTTTTTAGTGTTAATTAATGTGTAAAATAAGAATTCAATTTTTACGATTAATATTCTTTACATTAACTAGTTATTTGTTATTTTGTAGATTGTTAGGTTAATTTTTGTTACCATTGTCAAATATTTTACCTCACATATCGAGATTTGCATGCCATTATGAAAGACATTGGAATGGATTATCAAACTATATATGCATGTCCCAATGATCATTTTATATATTATAGACAACATGCTTCAAAATCAACATGCCCACAATGTCTTATCAGTAGATATCGAACTGATCAAGTAACAAAAAGGGTTCCTCGAAAGGTTCTTCATCATATTCCCATAATTCCATGTTTGTAGCAATTGTTGAGGTGTGAAATAATAGCACAATTTATGGATTACCATGCATGTAAAATAAGTGGAGATGGTGTTCTTTGAATGCTTACTGATGGTTATTCATTTAGGGAAATTGAGGAAAAATGGACAAATTTCAAAGATGAACCTTGTAATGTTAGGCTTTCATTGGCAGCTGACGATGTTAATCCATTCAAAGAGCTTAGGTATATTTACTCAGTGTCGCCTATTTTTTTATCAACAATAAAATTCCTCCTTGGATGTCAATAAAGAGGGAGCACATAATGTTGACAATGATTTTTTCAGGTATTTGTTTACATTAATTTTTTGAATGTAACATTTTCATTTGTTTCATTTTTTGCATAATTTCTTTTGTTTATTTATTTACTTATATATACATACCATGGTTATAATAATTATGTGTAATTTCAAGAAATTAGGTAAGTACCAAGTTAAAATTATGGGCTGACATCACTATGTATGACATCTGTAAACCAATCGGGGAGAAGAAATTTAAATTTCATGGAATACTTTTATGGAAAATTCATAATGCCCCAGGACTAACACATTTTTGTGGCATGTATCATTCTATTTATCTTTAATACTATATATATTTTTAAAGATTTCATGTTGTATGCAGTTTAATTTTTAAATAATCTCATCGTATAATTGACATTAATCCATCTATTGAGGGTCTTCAAACAAAGGTTAAATTTGCAAGTCTTGTTTGTGGTCCTAAGATGAAGTATCTTCATTCAAAAAGTTTAGGAAAGGTGTTGTTTAATGAGTATTGGAACCTCCTCTCTAAGAACCATAGGTATCATACGACTGAAAAACATATTTCCAATGGGAAAGAACAGACTGGATTAAAACCACGAAGAATGACACCTCACCTATGGAGGTTGGAATATAATAGAAATCATCAAGGTACGCAATTTCTTTATGTATCGTATATTTAATGTTTTGAATGTTTATTTTAATCATTAAATTTATTTTACTGTATTTGATAATTGTTTTTGTGATTTCTTTTATGCTTCATGAAGTTCGTCATAATGAAGGTATTAATAATGGGCTTCCACAAGGAATGAAATGTTATCCCACTCAATTCATAAGGTTTTCCTACTATGAGGAGCTAAAAATATTTCATTTGTTTGATACAATGCATATCAGGAAGAATGTGATAGAAACATTATGGTGAATCATAGATGGTAGGAGGGATAAAGAAAAAATTGTCAAAATTTGTATCGATATTCCAGAAGTCAATCATGAAATGCGAAGTGTGATCCAATCAAATAGATATGGACTAGAATGAAATAACCTTCCATGGTTATTAACATAGCAACAAAGAAATGATGTAAAAGAGGTCATTCAAAGAATTAAATTTCTGATGGGTTTTTCTTCAAACATAAATAATATCTTAATGAAGAAAGGTGAATTTGGTGGGGTAAAAACACATGATTGGCATACCTTCATTAAGGTAATAATTTTGGTATACATATTTATATATATTGGCCTTATATATATTTTAAGTTTTTTTTCTTTTTTTTTTGTCTACATTGGTAGAAGCAAATAATGATTCATTTTTTTTGTTACAATATGTTCTACTGCTATCTCTCCCAAATGAATTTGACAACAACGTCAAACAAGTTATATATGATCTTGGAAAATACATGAGGTAAGTAGTTGTGATTTATATGAAAAATGTTCTTTCAATTTGTTGTTGTACTTAATGATCACATGTGTTTTACTTCTAATGTAATATATTATATTATGTTATGTTGAAACATGTTATTTTCTTGTGTCATGATCTCATGTAGTTGGTTGTCATTGAAAGAAACCCATGAAGATGATATAAAGTATTGGAAGAGAGGAATTCCTCAGCTAATGTGTGAAATGAAAAAGTATATACCTCCAACATTTTTCAATGGACACGAACACTACCTCATACACCAATTTGAGGAGATTGAAATTTGTGGAACTGTACACACAAGGTCAATGTGGATGCTGGAGAGGCACTTGAAATTATTGAAGGATTTGGTTAGACAAAGAGCACGTCCTGAGGGTTCTATGGTGGAGGGATATATGGTATATCATTCCATGGTGTATTTTAGTCAGTATCTTCCTAAATTAGAAGTGCCAACTATGCATGTAGTGGATCACATTTGGGATGTGAACTCCATCAAAAAATTTGAATATTAGGAGCACTTGTTGGGGAAAGGTATAATGAAAAAATGAGAGGTAATATATTAATAATTGTGGAGATTTATATTAATACATATAACTTTATTTTTTTTGTGTGTATACAATCATACTCATTAATATATTAATATATGTTATTTCATAAATTATTAATATTTACCATGGATGTTATAACTAATATTTAATATTGGTGAATTATGACTTTTTGATTCAGTTGCTCAAGAATGGGATGCACTGCATTTATACATTGCAAACAATCTTGATTCGATGAATGTATGGATTAAAATATGTAAACAACATCATGGCGGTAGGTTATCATGGAAAATACTTTATGAATTGGTTAGAGAAGGTCGTTGTAACGAAGATTCCAATGTTACACAAAGGGAAATTGATTTAACAAATGGTTTGAAAGATGAACAATCAAGAAAATTCACACGTTTTATTCAGTTATTTTACATTATATTAATGTGACTAGATGTGTACTTATATATTTTTCAGATACTTTCCGAGTTATATAAATATGTTAATTTATTAATTGAAAATGCATCTTTTACATATATGTCATATTGTAGTTGAAACGCCACAAGGCTATGTGGTGCAATGGTCGTAGATTTTGCATCAAACAGTTGGATGAAACTAGGAAAAATTATGATAGTGGGATAACTGTAGTATTCCAGGTCACTAATGTTTCATCTAGGAGTGAGAGACATCCCCGAGAATATGAAAATAGATACTATGAGTATTTGAATGATATACTTGAGTGTGAATTTAATTCCTTCAAATTAGTTCAGGTTGACGTCATATGGTATAGGTTACAAATGCATGAACGCGATGAGGAAAGAACTGTTATTAAACATGCCAACGAATTTCCGATGATTAAAAAAATGGTGTTTGAAAGAGGACACGATCGCTATTTTTTCCAAGCCAATGTGAACAGGTCTTTTACTCAAATGTTCCAGGTGAGAGGGATTGGTCCTGTTGTTAGATATGATCCAAGAAGAAGGCCAGTTAAGTATACTCATGTACATGAAGAAGATGGTATTGAAGAAGAAGATGATTCTCTATATTAGACAGATTCAGAAGATCATGCATGGTCGACAGACGAAGAATATGAAGAATATCATGATCTAGGAATAGGAGACAATGCAGTTCTTGATGATGATGTAGATGAAAATATTCTCGAAAATGACATTGATGATGATGATGATGATATCGTCAATCCTTTCGACATCGTTTCTAAACCGAATGATGATACATATGTTGATTTCGATGAATAAGAAGATACATAATAATGATGATTATACATATGTTGATTTGCATAAGGTGCGTGACTATATATTTTAATTTGTATGAATTATTCTACTAAAATAATTTACTTAGGTCATGGGTTAATTACATGTTTTTAAGTTTTATGCGACGTTTTTATATCCTATGTTACATGTTGTTTAATTATTATGTGAAACCTGAAAATAGTCTCCAATATACTAAAGTATGTGGTAAACTAAAAATATAATTTACAAACACATAATTTCATTTACCTTCAGTAATTTTTGTTTTTGTAGTTTCTATGCATGAATCTTACTAGGTTTCGTTCAATTATTTTCTATTTTATAGATCGGGTATTGGGGAATTGAGAGTGATGTGAGGGGGAGGGGAGGGGCCATACAATATTCCAACTTCACGTGGTTGGCCTTGTTCAGTAGAGGATAAATTATTATTGAAACAAAGAGAAGCTCATTCATTTTTATACCATTAAGATCGTAGATAGACTATTCACATCCCTTAACGATATGGAAGGGTTTATGGACACAAATTTGACTCAAACACCCACTTGTTTCCATCATCAATTTGACTCCAAAAGACAAATGTTATGGTATAATTTTCCCAAACTATGAATGGGTTAGGACTAGAGTCAAGCTCAACAGGGTCTTCTTTCCTTGATAAATATGCCAAGCCTATTCCCTTGGATGTTGTTTCTCTAGAATATAGTAGCTAGAGAGAGTGGGGAATCTCGTTAATGATCCATTCATGTGCGTCACTAATTACATGGTGAGGCATCTGGCTACCTTAAGAAAGTCATAACTACTCCCTCCATTTACCCGCTCTTGGTTGAATTTCTTCACTTTGACATGTAGAGCAATGTGAATAAATCACATTTCATATTTAGAAGGGTTATGGGTTATGGTTCGACGATTTATAAGGTTAGGGGGTGTTGTATATATTAAAAACTCATTTATGCTTTACATGTTATTCAAGTGGAGAGTATGAAGACTTAAGCATTCTACCTTCACTTAGGAAATTAATTAATAATTAAAATTTTGACCAAAAGTCAACCTCTAAGCATGCCCAACCATCGTGATGAGGCATCCAACCAAATTTCACCACATGTAATAAAGGTAAGTTGCCACATGTAAAAAATGATATCATGCCATGTGTCAACCAATAATAATGTGCCACATGTCACCAATAAGAATAAACCATGTGTCTCCCTCCATGAGTTGCAATGTGTCACTATTCATATGTTGCCACTTGTCATCTCTTCATAGGTTTCCATGTGGAATAATGCTATTGGTTAAGAATTTAAATAATTTTTAAAAAGGTTAAGATATAAGGTTTAAATGGGAGAGTGAATTAGAGCATAGGAGTGGGTAGTTAGGGGGAGGGGAAACATTTAGGTGTCGGGGGTAGATGAGTGACGTAGGGTGAGGTAAGGGGGGGTATTTTGTAGGGAGAAGAGATAGGGTTCTCAGTTTTACAAGTTGGCAGGGATGAGGGATGTGAGGGGGTATGAGTTTGCAAACTTGTTAATGAACGAGTCTTCTAGCTTGGAAATTTATGAAATTAAACTAAGTGTGAAGGGGGGAATAAGGGGAGTATGGGTGGAGTGTTAGGTTGGGGAGTGCAGGAAGTGAGGGGGAATGGGTAAGTGTGATTCCTCCAACCCACTAAGTTAATAAATAAAATAATTATGGAAGGGGTGGGTAATGTGATGGGAGGCCGGGGGGGTAAAGAATAGGTCTTCCCCTGAGAATGCAATAAATTATATAAATATATCAAGTGTTAATTGAAAGGAGTGAGTGTTAAAGAAATGTGTGGAGGGATAAGGAGTAAGTAGTGGGTGTGAAGAGTATGGCGCCCATGAGTATTGTAATACAATATTTTTATGGGTTTTGAACTGACAACAAGAAAAAAATTATGGGTCTTGGGCTCGAGAATTAAAGAGGAAACCAAGGGTCCTGGGATCAAGAATTAAAGATGAAACCAAGGGTCTTGGTATTGAAAATTTAAATGTAATTAAATTTATTCGATATTGATGACACGTGTTTTAGGCAGTTGAACGGAAACTTGGATATCTTGAGCATACAAACTTGATTTTTTTATCTGAAAAATGCATGGTGAAGTCGAGACTGAGGGATACATCATGGACCTATAATATTTCAATTTTTTTCTTCTTTTATATAATTTTTTTATTATTGCAGGAGAGGGAAAATAAAGATTACGATTATTTGGTCAACAACTAGCTCCAACTGCAGGACAATGCCCCCCTGTGGGTTACTAAGAACCTAGAATCTAAAAACCAAAATCCTTCTCCATTGGGTTATGGAGTCATATTAAAAACAAATTCTTGTAATTCTTCCTATTTCATGGAGTTATATTCAAATTTCAATATAAGGACTTCCTTATTTTGCAAAACTTGAACTGAAAAAACAAAATATGTACATACATGATCTACCTACCGTATATTACTTCGAAGAAAAAGGGGGGGATTATGTATAAGTTGTTTCCAATGGATCCATTCAAGCATCCAACTCATCTACGAAATGAGCTCCAAAACTGTTGAACATATTGGGGTTTGTACCAATGAGTCAGTGGCACTCTCAATGTCCACTAGAGAAAAATTGAACCTGCTATGATGAAAATTTGATTGCATTGTTTGTCCCACAATGATTTCGAACCATAATTCAATGAATTCAATTATTGGCTTCTCAGGAACACTATTTTATTTGATTGTATTAAGAGATTTTAATTTTAACATTCTTTCATCTTTCTCCTTATCTCTAACCATTTTCAAGGTTCTTGATTCATCAACAGTGTCTTGAAAAGACTCTTCCTTCATGTAATTTCCATCTTACTCATCATTCTTCTCAAGATTAATGTATTTCACCAAATGTTCTTGTTGCAAGTGCTCTTGAGTATTTTCATTCTCAAATTTGTTGCTTGAAATATCTCCATATGGAGTATATAGGAGGATGCCATTTTGTTCTTGTAAATTGGAATTTTTATCCTCATCTTCAACAACATGACTTGAATTAGAAAATTCATCCAATATTTCATTAAATTATTCTTGAAATTTGGTCACTTCATTATATTGCATCCATATGGGAGAGGGTGGATAGGAAGCAACATTAAAAGCATCAACAAAAAAATATGAATGCACTATTGAGTCTTGGGATGAAATTTTCTGCAAATGAATTTTCTAACACATCTGAACTAGTAATGGAGTTAGGCATTAATGAACTATATCATTTAAGAGAATCCCCTCGTAGAGTTTGTAAAAATAATATACATGTAACATTGTCCTCAATGAGGTTGAAATCATGACATATACTTTTGAAATTAAACAATTGTTGCTATGAATATTTTGAAGTATCCCCAAAGAATATATGAAATGTTTTAATATAAATATTAGACATTTGAAAATCTACTTCTCGTAGATTTAATGGGGTTTTATGAAATTTCTTCCTCCTTTGAATAATTCTTTACTTTGTTGAGTCTCTTGAAACCATTGATAGGCTTGGTGAAGACGATAAACGATAATCATGACATGAATGAAGTTATTCATAGGAGTCAAAATATACATCTTTTTGAAAATTTTGAGTCTTTCCAATGGAGTTTCCATGGATTTCATTCTCTCAAATATTCTGTGCTTATTGGTTATTTTTGAGGTTATAAAATAGGTCTAGCATCTTTCAATAATTTGTTTATAAATCCCTTCCATCTAGAACAAGCAGTAGTCTTTTTGAAATTTTGTTTCGAAGCCTTGAACCATGGAGATTTTGGTCTCTCGATCAAATCTGAATTATGGCCTCAAATATATTGAAAATAAATGGTTCTACAGTATGGTCACAAAAAATGTTGATGTTTGAATCTGAAATGAATCCCCCTACATTTATATAGAGGTGGTACCCCTCTTTGGATAAAAGATATATATTGATTATCTTGGATTGGGACAATCCTTAGGAAACAAAATCTATATATTTATTTCTTGAATTTATTCAATAAAATGGTTCTTTAATAACCTGATCTAATCTTTATGTGCAACAAGAAATATCTTTAAAATAAGAAAATATTGAAGGACAACATCAACATTAGAATTTCTTTGTGATCAACATCACATACACAGTCTTCTTAATCACATATAAATTCATCAATATCTTCTTCATGAGAAGTAGGGGAGAAATATTTTATCATCTCAAATAATTTTAAAAGAGTATTACTATTAAGATCAAAAGAGAATTTGATAGATCAATTTCAAATATCTCATACTTAAGACTCAAAGTTATAAGATACAATTGAAATCAAACCCAAAGTAATTCTTTGTGGAGTTTTATTCATGAAATATGTTATTAATACAAAATATTTGACAATCATGTATATTCACATAAATACTCCAGGATCATATAAGAAAATTCTTTTGAATAATACAAGAAGAACACTCAACAACTTGGTGTTGTGCCCAATTCATAGATTCAAGCATAAAGCTATGAGAAATGGTGTAGAATAAGAGAAAGAGTGGAGAATATAGAGATCTATTTTTTGTGATATGAAACTTGGATGTATATTCATGATTGTACCTTTTTCTTCTTTTACTCTTTTCCCCTTGGTCGTCTGATAATTTTGATTCCTGAACCCTTGATGAAGCACTTCTTCTCTTTTTAAAGTTATATTTTCTAACTACTTGAGTAGTTAGGAATTATTTAATTCCTCATTAATAAACTTAATAACCTAAAATGGTTATTCAATAACCTGATCTAATCTTTATGTGCAATAATAATTCTCTTTAAAAAAAAAAAAATATTGAAGGAGGGCTTCAACATCAGAATTTCTTTGTGATCAACATCACACACACATTCTTCTTAATCACATATAAATGAATCCATATATTCTTCATGAGAAGTAGGAGATAATAATTTGATCATCTCAAATAATTTTAAAAGAGTATTACTATTAATATCAAAAGATAATTTGATAGACCAATTTCAAATATCTCATACTTAAGACTCAAAGTTACAAGATACAATCGAAATCAACCCCAGAGTAATTCTTTGTGAATTTTTATTCATGAAAAATGTTCTTCATTACAAAATATCTAATAATCATGTATATGTCTATAAATAATCCATGATCATATAAGAAAATTATTTTGAAGAATAAAATAAAAACACTCAAGAACTCAACCTTGTGCCCAATTCATAGATTGAAGCATATAGCTATGAGAAATGTTGTAGAAGAAGAGAAAGAGTGGAGAAGATGGAGATATATTTTCTTTGATCATAAGCTTGGATGTATATTCATGGTTGTACCTTCTTCTTCTTCTGATATTGTGCCCTTTCCCCTTTCATAATTCTAATTCTTGAACCCTTGATGAAGCACTTATTCTCCTTCTAAAATTAGATTTTCTAACTACTTGAGTAGTTAGGGTTTTTCGTTTTTCGAATTTCCCGTGATATTTTCTTCTTGAAGTATTTCATTTAATTAATTTATCATTAATTTCTCATTAATAAATGTATACCATTAATATCCCCATCTTTCAAATGCGTCCCTTTTCATTTTTAATAAAAATTTAATTAAAAACTTTTATTTTCAAAATTTAATTAATTTCTCTTTAAAAGAGGAGGAATGTGTTTTAAATTTATGGAAGTGATAAAAAACCTTTAAGATGTGGAAATCACTTCATATGATATCTTCATCATATTATCTTTCCAAACATATAATTTTTTTCCAAATCTGACTCCTTGATCTCAAGATATGACCTCCTGAAGTTAAGTTGTCAAGTAGACTCATCAGAAAATAATTGGAATGTTATTTTAATTTATGGGAAGAATTTAGGAACTTTTAACTCTTGAAAATTGTACCATCATGTTCTTCATTGAAATATATTTCCAATGATATAATGTTTAACTGAGTCTATCTCCCGGATCTCAAGTTATGGTCTTCAGAAGTTTGTGACTCAACCACCATCGATCAAATGTATTGGGGCAATCTCATCTCTTGGATTTAATTTTATACGTTTTGATAAGAAATTTGACCTTCTGGTTTAAAATATTATCCCACATGTATGGCAGTGTGGATATCTTAAATGTATATATTAAAAACTCCTTTATGCTTTACATGTGAGTCAAGTGGAGAGTATGAAGACATAAGCATTCAACCTTCACTTATGAAATTAATTAATAATTAAAATTTTGACCAAAAGTCAACCTCTAACCATGCCTAGTCATCGTGATGAGTCATCCAACCCAATTCCACCATGTGTAATCAAGGTAATATGCCACATGTCACCAATAATATCATGCCATGTGTCATCCAATAATAGTGTGCCACATGTCACCAATAAGATCATGACATGTGTCATCTAATAATAGTGTGCTACATGTCACCAATAAGAATACACCATGTGTCTACCTCCATGATTTTCATGTGTCACTATGCATATGTTTCTACTTGTCATCCGTTCATAGGTTTCCATGTAGAATAATGTTATTGGTTAGGAATTTAAATAATTTAAAAAAAGGTTAAGGTATAAGGTTTAAATCAGAGAGTGAATGGGTTTCCATGCAGAATAATGTTATTGTTTAGGAATTTAAATAATTTTAAAAAAGGTTAAGGTATAAGGTTTAAATGGGAGAGTGAATGAGAGAGCAGGAGTGGGTAGTTAGGGGGAGGGGGAAAATGTAGGTGTCGAGGGTAAATGAGTGGTGTAGGGTGAGGTAAAGGGGGGTACTTTGTAGGGAGAATTGTTAGGGGTTGTTGGTTTCGTGGGTTGGCAGGGGTGAGGGATGTGAGGGGGTAGGGAATGAGTATTCCAACTTTTTAATAAACGACTGTGCCAACCTGACAATTAATGAAATTAAACTAAGTGTTAAGGGGGGGATAAGGGGAGCATGATTGGAGTGTTGGGTTGGGGAGTGAAGGAAGTGAGGGGGAAAGGGTAAGTGTGATTCCTCCAACCTTCTAAGTTATGAAATAAAACAAGTATGGAAGGGGTGGGTAATGTGAGTCATGTGAGGGGAGGGGGAAGGGGGAGGGGGATAATGAGTAGGTCTTCCCCTACGAACACGATAAATTATAGAAATATATTAAGTGTTAAGTGCAAGGAGTGAGTGTTAAAGAAATGTGTGGAGGGATCATGAGTAAGGAGTGAGTTTGAAGAATCGTATGCACATGAGTAATGTAAGAAAACATTTTTATGGGTTTTGAACCCACAAAAAGAAGAAGGGTCTTGGGCCTGAGAATGAAATAAGAAACCAAGGTTCTTGGGATCGAGAATTAAATATGAAACCAAGTGTATTGGGATTGAAAATTTAAATGTAATTAACTTTGTTCCATATTGAAGACATGTGTTTTATGCGGTTGAAAAGAAACTTGTATATATTGAGCATACAAACTCAAATTTTTTATTCAAAAATGAATGGTGAAGTTGATACTGAGTGCTACAACATGGACTTATAATATTTCAAATATTTTCTTCTTTTCATATAATTTTTTTATTATTCCAGGAGAGGGAATATATAGACGACCAATTTTTGGTCAACAATTGGCTCCAACTACAGGACAGTGACCCCTTGTGGGTTACTGAGAACTTAGAATATAAAAAACAATTTCCTTCCCCATTGGGTTATGGAGTCATATTCAAAACGAATTCTTGAAATTCTTCCTTTTTCATGGATTTTTATTCAAATTTCAATATAAGGACTGTCTTGTTGTGCAAAACTTGAACTGAAGAAACAAAATATGTACATGCATGATCTACCTACCCTATGTTACTTGGAAGAAAAAGGGGGACCTTAGGTATAAGTAGATTTCCAATGGAGACATTCAAGCATCCAACTCATCTACGAAATGAGATCCAAAACTATTGAACATATTTGGGCTTGTACCAATGAGTTAGGGGCACTCTCAATGTCCACTAGGGAAAAAATAAACTTGGTGTGCTGAAAATATGATTGCATTGTTTGGCTCGCAATGATCCGGAACCATAAATCAATGAAATCAATTCTTGGCTGCTCAAGAACACTATTTTATTTTATTGGAATAAGAGTATTCAATTTTAACATTCTTTCATATTTCTCCTTCTCTCCAACCATTTCCAAGGTTATTGATCCATCAACAATGTCTTGAAAAGATGCTTCCTTCATGTAATGGCCATCTTACTCATCATTCTTTTCAAGATTCATGTCTTTCACGAGTTTTTCATGTTGAAAGTGCTCTGGAGGATTTTCATCATCTATTGCAAGTCTAAAATATTCTCGTGCATTTGATGGTGGTTTCTTGATTTCATTCTCAAATTTGTTGGTTGAAATATATCCATATGGAGTATATAGGAGAATGACATTTTCTTCTTGTAAATTGGAATTTTTATCTTCATATTCAACAACATGACTTGAACTAGAAAAATCATCCAATATTTCATTAAATTATTCTTCAAAATTGGTGACTTAATTATCTTGCATCCATATGGGAAAGGGTGGATGGGCAACAACATTAAAACCATCAACAAAAACATATGAATGCACTCTTGCGATGAAATTTTCTGCAAATGAATTTTCCAACACATTCCAACTGGTAATGGAGTTAGGTATTAATGAGATATACCATTAAAGAGCATCCCATCCCGTAGTTTGTAAAAATAATATACATGTAACATTTTCCTTGGTGAGGTTGAAATCATGAAATATACTTTTGAAATTAAACAATTGTTGCTCTGCATCTTCTGAAGTATCCCCAAAGAATGTAGGAAATGTTTCAATATAAATATCAGACATTTGAAAATTCACTTCTGGTATATTTAATGGGATTTTATGAAATTGCCTCCTTCTTTGAATAATTCTTTGATTTAATGAGTCTCTTGAAACCGTTGATAGGCTCGGTGAAGACGATAAAGGAGAATCATGACATGAGTGAATTTCTTCATAGGAGTCAAAATATACATCTTTTTGAAAACTTCGAGTCTTTCCAATGGAGTTTCTAGTGAGTTCATTCTGCCAAATATTTTTTGCTTCTTGGGTATTTTTGAGGTTATAAACATAGGTGCAACATAATCCTTTTATAAATCCCTTCCCACTAGAAAAAGTAGTAGTCTTTTTGAATTTTCATTTCTAATCCTTGAACCATGGAGATTTTGGTTTCTCGATCAAATTTGAAGTAGGGCCTCAAATATATTGAAAACAAATGGTTCCCTAGTATGTTCACCAAAAATGTTGATGCTTGAATCTGTCAAGACCAAAATGAAAATATCACAATGATATGAATAACCCTACGTTTTTATAGAGGCATTACTCCTCTTTGGCTAAAAGATATATCTTGATTAGCTTGGATTAGGACAATCCTTAGGCAACAAACCCTAGATATTTATTTCTTGAATTTATTAAATAAAATGTTTCTTCAATAACCTGATCTGATATTTATGTGCAACAAGAAATCTCTTTAAAATAATAAAGTATTGAAGGAGGGATTCAACATCAGAATTTCTTTGTGATCAACATCACATACATAGTCTTCTTAGTCATACATACATGCATCCATATCTTTTTCACGATAAGTAGGAGAGAATTATTTGATCTTCTCAAAGAATTTTAAAAGAGTATTACTATTAAGATCAAAATATAATTTGATAGATCAATTTCAAATATCTCATACTTAATACTCTAAGTTACAAGATACAATCAAAATCAATCCCAAAGTAATTTTTTGTGGAGTTTTATTCATGAAAAATGTTCTTCATTACAAAATATCTGAAAATTGTGTATATGACTGTAAATACTCCATGATCATATAAGAAAATTCTTTTGAAGAATACAAGAAAAAGACTGAAGAACTCATCCTTGTGCCCAATTCATAGATTCAAGCATAAAGCTATGAGAAATGTTGTAGAAGGAGAGAAAGAGTGGAGAAGATGGAGATCTCTTTTATGATCAGAAGCTTGGATATATATTCATGGTTGTACCTTCTTCTTCTTTTGATATTTTTCCCTTTCCCCTTTCATAATTCTAATTCTTGAACCCTTGACTAAGCACTTCTTCTCTTTTTAAAATTAGATTTTCTAACTACTTTAGTAGTTAGGGTTTTTCATTTTTTGAATTTCCTGTGCACTTTTCTTCTTGAAGTATTATCTTTAATTAATTCATAATTCCTCATTAATAAACTTATACCATTAATATACCCATGTTTCAAATGGGTCCCTTTTTGTTTTTAATAAACGTTTAATTAAAAACTTTTATTTTCAAAATTTAATTAATGTTTCTTTAAAAGAGAAGGACTGTGTTTTAAATTTATGGAAGTGATAATAAACCTTCAATACATGGAAATCATTTTATATGTGATATTCATTATGTTATATTTCCAACTATATAAGAGTTACAAAACCAACGACGGGAAGAAACCCTAGAGAGGCAGCGATCGGAACCAGGGCCGATGGCCACCAGGGCTGAACCGTTTCTTGTTTGGTCTCTTAGTGCAACTGTCGAAGGTGGAGATTCCAGTGGAGGGTGTGCGCTTGGCTACGAGTGCAAAGGGAGCACTGGCGCTGGACACCAGGTCAAGGGACGCACTGTGCTTTTTAAAAGTCGTCGATTTTTAAAGGGAGCGTCGAGAATGAGCCAACGCTCTCCTTATTGTTCAAAGGGAGAGCCAACCCTGTACTGGACTTACGCAATGCCCATTATTTTGGTTCAGCACATAGGTATATCCCTCAAAGGAGCATCGAAAAATGAAGTATAAAGAAACACGCCCCTGAGTCATCTGTGCCCTCCCGTCCAGCCCGCGACTTTCCTCTAGACCATGGCTGCCTCTGGGGAGCCCGATCGACCTGCGGAGGTTCTAGAATTCAGAACCATGATCGCTGCTGGCCCTAAAGGCCCTCCATCCGCTGCTCAACAAAAGTTTGTAAAGAAATTGGACACAATTCCTTCGGTGGCTCTCCCAGAAGAAGAAACCTGCAAAGCAGCCTTGAATCTGGCTGAGAGGGGCCTCATAGGACAGTTCACGAGCCTCTGGCCTTCACCCAAAATAGTGGGAGAGTGGACTCAATGGAACTGGAAGCCATTGATCAAAGAAGGAATCAAAATTTTTTTCGTAGGTAAGGGTTTCTTTGTGTTTGTTTTTGAAAATCCGGAGGATAGAGGAGTAATCTTCAGGAATGGGCCATATTTTAAGAGACCCCGGGGCCTTTACCTAAAAAAATGGTCGCGAGATTTTGATCCTACCCAAGATGTCCCTTATACTGTCCTAGTTTGGGTCAGGCTTCCTCACTTACCTCTCCACTACTGGAATAAAAAATCCCTCCAGATTATTGGCAATGCGTTGGGAAAATACATAGACCAAGCAACACGAAAGGATCAATACTCTTGTGCTCATATTTGCGTAGAAGTGGATCTAGAAGAGGGGTTACCGGAAGAAATCAAGCTCAATGTAGCAGGGTGGACGCATGTTCAGGAGTTGGACTACGAGAAACTACCTTTTAAATGCAGACATTTCCATGGGCATGGACACTTTGCAAAGAATTGCAAGAAGAAGGCTGAGGAACAAGTAGACAAACAAAATGGGGAACAATGGACCTTAGTCCAGAAAAATGCAAACACAAAAAAAGGCACAGGTAAAGGCAAGATGGTCGGAGGACCTAGCAGCTCCAGAGCAGGCCAAGAAGCGGAAGCAAATCCAAACGGGACAAAAAGTGTGCAGAATATTCAAACAAATTCAACCCAAGAGAATATGGAATAGGCAGACGCACCACCTTCAAACAAAGAGGGAAGGGAGCTAGTACAGACTGAAGCCAATCAAGGCAACCCCTCCAATCCCTCGTACGCATAAATTACAAGGAAAAAACCAGTGGAAAGCTCAGGTTCTTCGGAGGACAAAACATATGAGAAACCCTCGAAAAAAGCAGGAAGGAAATCCCGCAAAGAAAAGAGGGAGGAGGAGGCGGAAAGACTCAAAACACAAGGAAGCCAGTCTACAATAGAAATGTCTATTGGGTGAAACATCAGACCAAGGCCTTCCAAGGGAGGCCTCAACCTCCCCCCCTTAAGTAAATAATGAATCTTGTCTCTTGGAATTGTAGAGGACTGGGGAGTCCCTCCAAAATCGAAGCAGTAAAGGACCTTTTAAAAGAAGAACCCTCAGATATTCTCATGCTCCAAGAGACCAAAATAGAAGGGCAAGCCCTTCTAGAGATCAACAGTTCAAAGTGGAATAAAAGATCAGGAAAAGCAGTCAACTCAAGGGGAACCTCTGGAGGTCTTGCAACTCTTTCGTCTGAAGACCTATTCCATTTAAATAAGCATCATGAAACCCAGCACTGGATATTTACAGAATTGACACACCAAGCAAGTAAGTTGTCCATCTCTCTCTTCAATCTTTATGTTCCTGTTTCCTACTCTGAAAAACGAGAATGTTGGAATTCTCTCTCTGTCTTTTTAGAGGATACTTCTCCTAGCAATATCATTATAGCCGGGGACCTAAAAATTGTAATGAAAGCTAAAGAAAAGAGGGGGGCCACCAACACTAGAGACTCGTTGTTGACCAAGGTGGAGGAGATCACACAGAATTGGGATCTTTTAGATTTCATCCCAATTCGAGGCATTTATACTTGGTTCAATAATAGAGTGGGACTGGAACACATTTCTGCTCGGTTAGATCGATTCCTGGTACAAAGCTCCATAATGGTGAACAAAAAGATCATCATAACCAAAATCCTGCCTAAACTGACCTCAGATCATAAGCCAATACAACTTCTCCTGGAAGAGGAAGAAGACCTGGGCCCTATTCCTTTTCGCTTCAGCCCTCAATTGATCGAGAGAGATGGTTTTATAGAGATAGCAAAAACATCTTGGGCCAGATCCTTTTCTGGATCCCCAAGTTATGTGTGGGAGAAAAAGTTGAAAGCTACAAAACAAACCCTGAAGGACTGGATAAAAAAACCAGCCCCTACTCCCACCGAAAAAAGAAGAGAAGCAGTGTAGTCACTATAGACCTTGAAAATATAAATGGATAGCAAAGACATCACTGCAGAGTTGCTGGAAAAAGAAATAAAAGAGAAACGATCCACATATCAATATTTTCGGAAGGAAGAAGAATACTGGAGACTCAAATCCAGAAGTCTCTGGCTGAAGGCTGGGGATAGGAACACCTCCTTCTTCCACCGGAAATATAGAGCAAGACTGTCTAGGAATCACATAGAAGAAATCAAAATAGTGGAGGGCCAAGTTTGCAAAGGCTTCAATCAAGTCAAAGCTTCCGCAGAAACCCACTTCAGGAATTTATACAGAGAAGGTACTCAAAGCAACAAAGAGGAGACTGTTGATTTCCTCTCCAACATCCCTTCCCTCATCAGCCCGAAAGATAACACAATCCTCTGTAGACCAACAATAGAGGAAGAAATAATTAATGTTATCTGGTCCATGGATGCAGACAAGGCACCGGGGCCTAATGGATTTACAATCCATTTCTACAAAATTTGCTGGCATATTATCAAGGATGATCTCCAAAAAATGATAAGTGGGTTTATGAAAAAAGCCAAGGTAGGGGGAGTAACTAACTCCACTTACCTGGATTTAATCCCCAAAGACTCCAGCCCCGATTCATTTGCAAGGTTCAGGCCCATATCGCTGTGTAATGCCTCTTATAAGATTCTGGCAAAACTCTTAGCAAATAGGATCAAGCCGCTGCTAAAAAGATTGATCTCCAGTCCTCAAGGTGGATTTGTGGAAGGTAGGAACATTCTGGACAATGTAATCCAAGTCCAGGAGACAATACATACAAGTAAACAACGAAAAGAGAAAGGAATGTTGATAAAATTAGACATGGCGAATGCGTTTGACAGAGTCAATCGCTCATTCCTCTGCAAAGTTCTTCTCTCCTTTGGCTTCTCGCCTCAATTTGTTCAGCTAATTAAATCCTTCATTGACATTCCATGGATTGCCCCACTAGTCAATGGATGCCCAACCAATTTTTTCCAAGCTCGGAGAGGAATCAGGCAGGGTTGCCCTCTCTCCCCTTTCCTGTACATCTTAATGGCTGATTCCCTTAGTCGAAAACTCACTACTGAAAGATTAGTTGGTAACATTCTGGGTCTCAAACCGTCCTCTGGAGAAGAACCTATGAATCATGCACTCTTTGCCGACGATTCCCTCCTCCTTGGGGGAGCCTCCATTAGAATTGCCAAAGCTTTTGACACAGTCCTAAGAAAGTATTGCAGAGTATCGGGAGCCTTAGTAAACGAGAGTAAAAGCGAAGTCTTCAGCTGGAATATAAGTCAGCACGAACTCACAGGCATCACCACTATCCTCGGGTTCAAAGGACAAACAAAATGAGACAGGTTTAAGTATCTCGGCCTTCCCATAATCTCTGGTGTTAACAAAAGATCGCTTTGGAGCGACGTTATCTCCAAAATCAAATAAAAAATTTCAACGTGGGGAGGCCACTGGTTGACTAAGGGAGGCAAAGTAATCTTAATTAAATCCTTGCTGTCTGCGCTTCCAATCTTCCAGGTGACATTTCTTCTAGCACCAAAAAACATGATGGAGCAGATCTCCAAACTCCTTATAGATTTCCTGTGGCAAGGAGGGAAGGGAAATGAAAAGAAAATGCATTTAGTGTGTTGGGACGTAGTTAAAAAACCCATGGAAAAGGGCGGGCTGCAAATCAGAGACCCCGCACTTGTAAACATAGCATTGGGAGGGAAGATTTTGTGGAAACTGATCCACGAGCCCACGCACCCGGTTAGTGACACCCTGCGTGCAAAATACAGGCCCAACAAAACTCTCAGAAACCTCCCAAATGAGAGAACAGTCAGTTGTACGTAGGTGTGGAAATTGTGATGCAAAAGCAACAAATTCTTTAAAAATTCACTCTACAGATCGCCTGGCAATGGAAAACGCACACATTTGTGGCTTGACCGTATCATGGGAAGGGAACCATTGGCCGAAAACTTTGATATAATAGATCTCAGAGACTGGTTGCAGAGAGTAGGAGTCAATATCTTATATGACCTCTCGAAGTGGGACGAGCATGGAGACTGGGCAGGATGGGATTTCCAAGGAGTCCCAACCCGATTATCACTGCAACTATCCACTTTTGAAGATTTACTGGAGGACTCCACCTCTGTCAACAGAACTATGAAAGATAGTTGGGGCTGGGGCCAAACAGGCATATATACCACGACAGAAGGATATAGAAACTTGCAGGCTTCAAGAAACAGCAATCAAACTTCGACATTCTGGAAAAGCATTTGGGAACTGCTAGCCGTACCAAAAGTGAACTTCTTCTTTTGGACCCTGGTGCACAATAAACTTCTAACGGGAGATAACCTGGAGAAAAGGAACATAGCGGGGCCTCACAGATGTGTGTTATGCAGCAATAACTCTGAAATAGCCCAACACTTATTCATGGAATGCAACTTTGCTAAAGAGGTCTGGGACTCATCCTACAGGACCTTCAAATATCACTTCAGCCTCAGAATTTTGTTGCGGAGCTCTTTGTCTCTTGGAGTCTCAGCTATCCCCAACGAATCCCTCCAAAATCCTTTTGGCGCAAAATATGGATAGAGATTCCCAAGTATGTATGTTGGCAGCTTTGGCTGGCACGCAATCAGCTGATTTTCAAAGAGATGCGACACTCCCCGATGCAAGTAGCTGCAAAAGCTAAATCCTTCCTCCTGGAAGCGGCCCAACAACAGTATTTTAAAGAGGATTATTCGTTATTGCTCGAGGAAAATAGGTGGCTAGGCCCTCTTGTGCCTTATCTAGGTAAGCTTCCACTCTCCCCTCAATCTGTCACACCGTATTGGCGCATAAGAGATGAAGACGACACTTTCCAGTCTTGGTGGCGGTCTCAAAATTTATCCACAATTTTCTTTGACGGGGCGTCTAAAGGGAATCCTGGTGTCGCTGGTGCTGGGGGGGTCATCTACTCCCCGGAGGGGTCTACAAAAAACTGTTTTTGTTGAGGTTAAGGACAGAAAACAAACAATCAAGATGAGATGCTAGGGCTCATTAAATCCTGCCACATTTCCAGAGAAAAAGGAATCAAAGACCTTCAAGTATTCGAAGACTCAGAGATAATAATAAAAAAATTAAACAAGGAGACACGGTTCAACAACGCCAGCCTAAACAAAACCTTGGACAGATTGAAGAGAGTTCTTCAAGACTTCAGCACGTGAAAGTTTTATCACATTCTTAGAAATTCAAACATTGAAGCTGATCAGATGGCGAACAAAGGCAACACACTCATGAAGGGACTACTAATTGTAAACAATGAAAGATTTGTTCAAACTCCCCGAGAAGGCTAGAAAAAAAAAAGCAACAACAGTTAGTAACTATATTGTATTAGGGGTCTCTTCAGCTAAGACCCATTTCAATTCAGATAAATAAATCCCATACCCGTTATAGTTAAAAAAAATAAAAATATTTCCAACTATATAAAATTTTTCCAAATCTGACTCCCAAATCTCAAGATATGACCTCGTGAAGTTAAGTTGTCAAGCAGACTCATCAGAAAAGAATCAAATTTTTATTTTAATTTCTAAGAATAATTCATCCATTTTTAAATCTTGATACATGTACCATAATGTTCTTCATTGAAATACCTTTCCAATAATATAAATTTTACCCGATTATTTCGCCTGGAGCTCAAGTTATGGTCTTCAAAAGTTTGGGACTCAACCACCATCGATCAAATGTTTTGGGGCAATCTCTTGGATTTAATTTTATACTTTTCCATAAGAAATTAAACCTTTTGGTTTAAAATATTATCCCACATAAATGGGAACTTGGATATCTTAAATGTATATATTAAAAACTCCTTTATGCTTAAGATGTGAGTCAACTGGAGAGTATGGAGACTTAAGCATTCAAACTTCACTTAAGAAATTAATTAATAATTAATTTTTTTTGACCAAAAGTCAACCTATAACCATGCCCATGCCTAGTCATCATGATGAGTCATCCAACCAAATGTTGCCATGTGTCACCAATGGTAAACTTCCACATGTCACCAATACCTATAACCATGCCCATGCCTAGTCATCATGATGAGTCATCCAACCAAATGTTGCCATGTGTCACCAATGTTAAACTTCCACATGTCACCAATAGGATCATGCCAAATGTCGTCATGTGTCACCAATGGTAAACTTCCATATGTCACCAATAAGATCATGCCATGTGTCATCCAATAGTCATCGTGATGAGTCATCTAACCAAATGTCGCCATGTGTCACCAATGGTAAACTTCCACATTGTTATCCACAAAATTGGTCATTGTGATGATGTCATGATGATATCACGATGATGGAAAATCAAGCTCTTTACCAAGAACACTTTCCTGAGAAAAGTTACATTTGTCTTCTTCCAGAACTCATACTTTGAAACACGTTCGTAGGCTACTTACATATTCTCCTACGAGAATACTTGATTCCCACAAGCTACCTTAAGTTGGGGTGCGAAATTCTCGCACTGTACTCATGGTTAGGGTGCGAACATGCTCTTAAAGAGAAAAAAGATAAAGATCTCGAACCTTCTAGAAGGGAATCTTCTAGAAGGGTGAGTTGGCTTTCGAGTGGTTATTCAATTACTGGAATTCCAGATATATTGGGATCATTCCCTATCCAAGTAACTAATCTATCTCTTCCTATATATTGAGGATATTGCTCATGAAAAGGGTTAAGAAGTGAAGTCCAACAAGTTAGCAAGAGATTGATTAGAGAATTAGTGCAAGACAGGTATGGAGAACTGATGCTACAACAGCAAGGCCATCACATGTAGTTGATTTTCTTCAAGCATGAGCAAGTGTGTGTCAGAACTAAAAGCCATCGAAAGGAGACCTACGACATCAAGGCTCAGGTTGTAAGTTTCTCTTTCAATTAATATGATACAGTGATATATTTCTTTCCCATAAAGTGAGATCTACTTTATTACATAATTCCTTGATCATATGTATAGTTTAGCTATTTGATATATTACATGCTTTCACTTTGGTTGGTTTGTGTTCTTTTGATCTTGACCGCGCAAGAGAACTGGAGTGAAGCAAGGAACAATAGAGACCAAGGAAGCGATTACAAGGTACTTATCCTCTTCTCACTTCCAATTTAATTCAATAGTTAGATCTAGGGAAAGAAGTATATTTTGTCCTGTTTTGTTCTAGATCCAGGTGGATCTAGGGAGATCGGTTAGTGTCGGCACCTATGGATTTATCCTATAACAAAATTGGCGACTCCACTGGGGATCTATCCCTTGTGTCTTTTTGGTTTTTTGAACTTTCTGTGGCCATTTGCTCTGTTTGCATTTTTCTTTTGATTTGTCTGTCTCTGAGTCCTCAGGATACCCTGAGAGACCTTCTGGGTCTATAAGCCAATTTGATTTTTACTTGCTTCTTCAAAATTTTCATTAGTTTCAGGGATTCTTGCACTGTGTCCATTAGAAGCCTACGAGAACCTTGATAGTTCTCACTCTGCATATACATTTCAGTGTGGATAGTTCGCATGCTGCATCAAAGTGGCCTGCAAGAACCATAGTTTCTCGCACTGTGTTCCACACTGGCCTGCGAACAGTTTTTGAAATTTTTTGAATGTAAATTTTGACTCTGTCAATAGCTCATATGTGTTGATTTAGACCTCTTTGGCTTGTTGAATTAGTGACTTACATATCTTTTTCTATAATTGGCTTGCTGGAGCTAATCTAGGTTTTCTAGGTGCTTTCTTGCCTTTGAAGCTTGACTTTCATTTCTTAGCTCTTGTTGGCATTTTCATTCTTTCTTACTTCTGGAGTTGAGTGTATCTGACTAGCCGAGAACCAGGGATTGGTTGAGATTTGAGTGTTTGGTGTTTCTCTTGTACTTGTTGGTTCGTAAGGACAAATTTTTCATTTACATTGAGAAGCTCCTTGGTTTGTTTTTGTTTTTGCTTTCATTGAAAGTATTGGCTTGGGTTGTTTGTTTGAGTTTGTTAATTTGGTTTTCTTTTCTCATTATTTAGAGTTCTTCTTGGAAAGTGAACTGCATGTTTTCTTTCAAGTTTTGTTTTTTCTTTTTGCGAGAACATTGAAAATCAAAGTTTTACGAGTTTTGAAGTTTTGAGAAAGACATATGGAACTTGCTCATTGATATATGATTGTTTGCATTGGCATCTGAAAGGAAATTGGGAATTGCATTTGCATTATAGTATTGAGATTGATTCGGAAGGTGTTCTCTCTCTCCCATAACTAGGATTCATCGAATGAAATGAATTCTATTTCATCATATCCTTGCATTATTTGGGTCAGAGTCATACATCATGAGTTTCATTTCCATTGCCTTTGAGTAAACAACAGCCTGTAAAAACATTACGTAATATTACAATCGATATAGTAACTTTTTCTTGGGCTCTTTTACACCAACATTTATCTAGGCTAGTGCTTTGGAGTAGGAAGAGAGACACACTCTCCAAAATCTCAAAAACACAGAATAGCATCTTGAGTTAGGGAGTGTAAAATTACATTGGCAACATATTGTCCTGGGAAGCCCTTCTAACACAAGGGTCAAGCATTAGGTCGCATTGGTGTTGGTAGAGTTACTAACCCTGCTTTGTTGACATCGGTGTAGATATTGCACGTATTACGGGGGTCACTCTGAGGTATACCCACAATTAGGAGTGGAAGCCTTTGAGTTGATTTCGAGCTAGATACCCTGCCTTTGCATGTGGATCGGACTGACGACTATTTCCCCAGGCTGTACTGTTGTTTGTGGTGACTTTAGTGGCTTATCTCTCTAGGTTCTTACCCAAGGTGACTGTGGAGGGGAAAGTCTTCACGGTACCTGGAATCGACGTTGATCAAACTCACTCGGGCTCCTTGGAGGGTATACCCACGATTATGTGTGGGAGCTTGCACCAGGGCGTAAGCCTGTTAAGCAGGTCATCAACGTAACTTTTCCACCTTAGTCCCGCCCCTTCTTGTCTCGTTGTTGCGACGTTGGATTTCATCACCAACTAGTGGCTTCAATATTAGGAGGTATTGTTTGCTTGGTGATTGCTTCTAGATTTTTTTTACTAGGGTGTGCTGTTGATTTCTTGAAATTGACCATAGAATTTTCATTGGAGAGTTGGTTATTTGTTTACAATTTCTCCCCCGTGACGTTCACATAGGATGCAAGGTTTGTCTCCGGAACATCCGGAAGCTTCACAACCTTCGCATACAACAACACCGAAGGGTACCCTTAAGGATTCTCCTCGTCCGGGTGAAATTCCCCTTGTTACTCTACCACACGTGGACATCAGTGACATCCCAGAAGTTTTTACACCACCTATACAAGTAGAACCCACTGATCCTCTTGCTAATTTTCGAATTACCAACACTGTAGAGGATTATCGCATTCGTCGCGGTGAACGACCTGTTGGACCTTTTCATCTTTCTGAAGAAACTCTTGTTACATCCTCTGAATCAACTGTTGGGCCTTATCACGGTGTAGTAGGCCAAGATCCTTTTTGGTCAGGTGATTTCCGACGAGTCTTGTTTGGTACTGAATCCCCTGTTTACGAACTCGTCAACCCTCCTGTGTCTTCTGAACCAGAGATTACACCCGCGACTACCACTTATCGTTTTTTTCTTCCTCCTGAAATGGCCCATCTCACTAATACTACGAGTGTCCAAACCGGAATTACTGCAACTACTCTTCCTCCTATTAATACCCAGAGAACTCCTGAGGCTAATCCGAATTTACCTCCTGGTTACCATGCGTTGAATCCATCGTTGAATGTTTCCCATCCAACACCCCCACAAACTCTAGTTGTTTCTCCAAGTGGTCCTCAGTTTCCTAGACATCCTATTCCTGGTTTCATCCCGTCACTCCCTTCGTTTCCTCCTGGCAATCCTAATACTCGTAGCATTATCCCGACTGTTGCACCAAACTTGCACAATCCTGTTGGTGGTCAGGGTAGTACGTTTCCTTTTCCTTTTCCCAGACATAACATTGTTACTACGCAACCTACGGTTGGTACACAACTTCTGGGTGGAATTGTCCCTCTGATCGGAGGACCAACCTCACCTTTAGGAAAAAACATACCTCCTGCATTGGCCCAGTATTGGAATCAACTTATGCAAAACTTTCCTCAAAATGTTGGGGGGAAGAAAGCTATCCCTACCAGAAGCCAACCATATCCAGGTGTGACTAATCCTATTTGGGGTTCGGGTCAGGCTACTCAACCTCAAGTCACTACTCAGACTCAAGGTCCAAATCCTTGGGGTTACTATCTGTTTCAAACACCACCAAACCAACCAGGATCTTCCCTCTGGGGGCAGACTGCATATAGTCCCACTGGTCTACCGACAGGGCTTCTGCCCCAAAGTCACCAGTATCCGCAAGTGAATCGACAATTGCCTTTTCTTTCTACCTTGGATCTGCCAGATTTGTCCAGGATTCTCAATGATCCTATTCGTCACTCTCCCCAATAGCCTACTATTCCTGCAAAGCTTCCATCGAACATTCCCAAATTCGATGGAAAGGTGGGGGAGGACCCAAATAATCATGTCATGACTTTCCACTTGTGGTGTTCGTCCAACTCGTTGATGGATGACTCCATTAGACTACGTCTTTTTCAACGAACTCTTACGGGTGCTACTACGAAGTGGTACATTGAATTACCACGAGGTTTCTTTTCCAATTTCAACACCCTTGCAATGGCCTTTCTAACACACTACCAGTTACCAATTCGTTACGATACCGGAACTAAGATTTTAACCTCCTTCAAACAAAGCTCGGGCACTCATATATCTGATCATATTCATGAGTGGCGACGGAGGCGACGTCTCATTAAACTTGAGCTTCCTGATCAGTTACTGGCAGAGTGGTTTACCAATTCTTTTGTAAACAAAATCAGTAAAGACATTGCCATGGGCGGTGTTGTCACCGAAGAGCAGGCTATTAGTCGTGCTCAGTATCTTGATCTCGTTTATTCACAAATGGGAACATTGTATGATTTACTACCTGATTTACCTCATCCTGGTACTTCTACTACTTCTACTGTTCCGGTTGCCTCGCATGCAGCTGATGGTGTGATTGGTTCCACTTATAGCCACTCACATTCCGTTTCAACTACAACCCTGAAATCCAATTCTTCTAATGTGCAAAGTGCTCCGTCTCCTGCTCCTCCTGCCGGTAAAACTTCTTAAGTGAACGTTGTTCAATCTACATTGGCCGGTAAGAATAAGTCTAGAAAAGGGAGAGGCAATAATAAGGAGGGTAAAAACAATAATCTGAATGATCAAACCAAATCTCCTCATGTTGATGACCGGGATAAACGCAAACCACACTACCCTTGCCTTATCTGTGGTGACGATCACTACACGAAGGATTGTCTAAGACGTGTCAAGGTTAACAAGTTCCTTCAAGGAGCCCCAAAGCCCTCTACGCCGGTTGTCTTGTCTCAACCCTTCCCGTCTCAACAACAGGCTTCGTTGGTCATCCACGACCAACCCTCTACTTCTACATCATCTTATGTTTTGATGTGCACGGGTGATTCCACGAAAAACAATATTGCACTTACCACTAGAGATAAAGACTATACTCCTTCTAAGGAGAAGGTTGATGACTCACCTCCTAATTTGGTACAACCTTCTCCACCCAATCCACCTACGAACTGTCCTCTTCATCTCGAATGACCAAATCTTGATATAGTTTTACGACCTCCGAAAGGTGTCGTTAAGAAGTCGACATTCAATCCTCATGCTCGGGCAGCCCAGAACTATAGCATTGTCGAAGATCTGGCCCAAGCACCCTCAGCGATGTCTGCCCTGAAAGTCCTTCAGTCTTGTCCTGCACAACGAAGGGCGCTGTTGAAAGCTATAGGTGGCATTGATCCAACATATACGAATCTGATAGTCTTTAACTTGGATGATCACATTCCAAGGTTACCCTCACAGCTTGCGTTTCAAATCCAAGTTGTGATCTCCAACAAGAGTATTTGCCAGACTGTTATTGATGAGGGTGCCTCTACGTGCATAATGTCTTTTTCTTGTTGGAAATCCATTGGCTCTTCCCCATTAAACGAATCACAAAACACTTTGCGAGCCTTTAATGGCTCGGGTTTTAAGCCTTATGGTGTTCTACCATCGTTGCCTGTCACTTTTGAAGGTAAGACCGTCCAGGTGGAAGTCGAAGTTTTCAATACTCCCCTAGATTATAATCTTCTACTTGGTCGAAGTTGGGTCAATTCTATGCGTGCTGTCGTGTCAACCTTTTTTCGTGTCGTACGATTTCCTCACCAAGGAAAAGTGGTTACGGTCGATCAACTTGCCTTTTTTAATGTTGATACTCACGTTGGCAACATGCCTTTCATCGCTAAAACCCCTCCGGGTTATGAGAATGTCGGGGTCGGTCTTTTAAAAGACTCTTCACTAATGGGTACTTTCCCCATACCTCCACCACCCGATCTTCCACGCCAGTTTATTTCTTCCATTAATATGATCTCCATTGTACCTCATGAACTCCCGGTGTCTGTTGACTCTTGGGTAGTCCCTGATTTTGGAGATCATGTTCGTTTCGGTAACGTTATGCCATTAAGTCCGGTTGAGTCTGCTTATTAAGCCATTCAATCGACATCCCCTTCTACTTCTTCTTTTGATGCGTTGTCTCCTGATCCTTTCCGTGTCATGTTTCCCACTGACGAGATGATCATGTCCGTCATGGAAGATACCCCTTGGGATGATGGGCATCATCGTTCCATCTTGTTTTTGGAACAACATACTCTTGAGAATTATCAGCGGATTTCGACTCCGTCGACCGTTGTTGTTATATCCACGGTTTCCGAATCTACACGAGAGGTGTTTGCAGAAGGGAACCTCAGTAACATTTCACCCACGATGCCCATAGATATTTCAGTGAAACCTGGGATAGTCGAGAACGTTCATATTGGAGCTTCGTGTTCTCCCGTCGAAATTGTCACTTATACTTCCTTGTTTAAAGAATTTCGTGATATTTTTGCGTGAAGTTACGAAGAGATGTCAGGTATTGACCCTGCTATCGTTGTTCATGAGATTAAGACATACCTCGAAGCTAAACCAGTCCGGCAGCGCCTCTGTCCTATCCATCCACGTAAAGCGGCAGCTATTAAACTTGAAGTTGAAAAACTTCTTAAAGCTGGTTTCATTTACCCTGTGGCATTGACAGAATGGGTTTCCAACCCCGTACCGATCGATAAGAAGGGTGGTAGTATACGCGTCTGTGTTGATTATCGGGATATCAAAAAAGCTTGTCCAAAGGACAATTTTCCAACCCCTTTCGTTCACCAAATCGTCGATGACTGTGCCGGCAGTGAAATATTTTCCCTCATGGATGGATTTTCCGGCTATAATCAAATCAATATCGCTCCTGAGGACCAGCATAAAACGGATTTTATTTGTCCTTGGGGTACTTTCTCCTACAGGAAACTTTCCTTTGGTCTAAAGAATGCAGTTGCTACGTTCCAACGTGCCATGTATCACACATTTCACGATATCAAGCATATTGTTCAACCTTATTTGGACGATTTGTTGGCTCATTCTCTACGTCAAGTCGATCACCCTACTCATCTTCGGGCAATTTTTGTTCGTTTCCAATTCTATCGCATTCGCCTGAATCCTCATAAATGTGTCTTTTGCATCGAATCCGACCGCCTCCTTGGTTTCATTGTTTCACGCCATGGGATCCGGGTAGATCCTATCAAGGTCGAGGCGATTTTAAATCTCCCTCCTCCTTCTTCTTTGCGTCAGTTACAAAGTTTGCAGGGGAAAGAAAAATTTCTTCGTCATTTCATCCCGAATTACGCTGAGATTACTTGAGGTTTCACATGTCTTTTAAAGAAAGGTTCATAGTTTGTCTGGGATAAAGTTGCTAACAACACCTTTGAAGCTTTAAAGTTATCCCTCACAAAAGCTCCTCTTCTTTTCCCTCCGGATTATAGTCGAGATTACTTTCTTTATCTAGCTACATCCGAGTATACTATTCGCATGGTCCTCGTTCAAGAGGATGATAACCACGATGAACATGTTATATATTACTTGAGTAGAAGTTTATCATCCACGGAAATCAACTACCAACATGTTGAGAAGCTAGCCTTGGCTGTTGTCCAAGCAGTCCAACGTTTCCGTCATTATATTCTCTCCAGGAAGACTACAGTGATTTCACACTGTAACCCCATGCAACACATATTGACACGTCAATTGCTGAGGGGAAAGTACTCCAAGTGGATTGTTATTCTCCAGGAGTTCGATTTGGAATTCGATCGTTCCACGTCGAAGAAATCTCTATTTTTCGCTGAGTTAATTTGTGATTTTCCCCACATTGCCACGGAAAAGGTAGCAATCAATTTGTTACCTAACGAGTCACTTTTCCTTATCAGTACCGACGATATTTGGTACGGAGATATCATTATATATCTCCAAACTCAAACTTTCTGGCCTCATTTGTCCAGTAATGAACGACGTCGTGTAGATTATCAAGCACGTCATTATATTATCCTCGGTAATACTCTTTACCGTCGAGGCATTGACTCTGTCTTTCAACGTTGTTTGACTTTTGACGAAGCTAAGAAAGCTTTGAATGAATGCCATTCAGGAGCATGTGGTGGTCATATGTCTGGGTATGCTACTGCCCAGAAGATCTTACGTGCAGGTTACTTTTGGCCTTCCCTATTCACTGACTACATTACCGCTGTTCAGAACTGTCATGCCTGCCAGACTTATAATCAGAAGATTCGATCGCATCCTACTCCCCTTCATCCTGTAGTTTTAGTAGGTCCTTTTGCTAAATGGGGCATTGATTTCATGACATGTCACCCTCACTTGGCTGGGGGGCATGGTTACATTATTGTAGCTGTTGATTATTTCAAAAAGTGGGCCGAGGCGATGCCAACATTCAACAATACTGGGAAGACTACAGCCTTATTCCTTTTCAACCATGTCATCACTCATTTTGGTGTTCCTCAGGCTATCGTTACCGATCACGGTAGTCATTTTAGAAATAATATGATGTCTGAACTTACAGAGAATTTGGGCCTTCGCCATGATAGCTCAACACCCTATTATCCACAAGCCAATGGCCAAGTTGAAGCCATCAATAAGGTTCTTATAACTATGATTCGACGGATGATAGGAATCCATAAAACCAGTTGGCACACAATGTTATTTTCGGCATTGTGGGCATGTCGAACATCTATTAAGTTTGCCACATGATTCACACCTTTTCGATTAGTTTATGGCATGGAAGCCATTCTGCCAATAGAATGCGAGATATCGTCTTTGAAGCTAGCTGTAGAGATCTTACCTAATACTTCTGCCGAAGAGGAACGTCTATTGTATTTGATGCGATTAGACGAGACTCGCTGTGATGCTACTCTTATAATAGAAGCCCAGAAGAAACGTCTTAAGGCACAGTATGACAAGCATGTCAAACCTCGTGTCTTCTCTGAAGGATATCTTGTTCTTCTTTATGAACAAGATAAATATGTCCTAGGAGCTGGGAAATTCGAACCAATGTGCCATGGGCCCTACATTGTTAGCAGAGTATTGGAAAAAGGAGCGTATGAGTTAGTGGATTATGATGGTGTTCCTTTGAGTGAACCCAGGAATGGGTTGTACTTAAAGAAGTACTACGCATAAGTCATTTGTGCATGAGTACTTGTATTTTATGTATCATACTGCGTGAGTGTGTTACTTTAGTTTTGTTTTGACATTATCTGGTCTCTACCCTTACGTGATGTTGTGCTTTATTGCCAGATGTCGGAGTATTCGCTACCTTATATTGGCTTCGCCGATAGTGCTAGTCGTAGTACTCGGAACCTAGCTTCCGCTGCTTGGGAAATATATGCCCCAACAAATGAACTCATATCTCTACGAGGTATATGTCTTGGCCGACCGACCAACAACATTGCAGAGTACAGCGCCGTGGTTGAATTATTGGTTGATGCTATCTCTCTCGGAATTCGTTATTTGGTTGTTTGACTTGACTCGTAGTTGGTAGTACTACAACTCAGTAATGTATATTCTATTCGAAGTCCTACGTTATTAAGGATATATTTGCGGATTCGCCTCTTGGAAAGATATTTTGATTACATAGAATATCAACACATTCCGAGAAGTCTTAATACATTAACAGGCACTTTAGCTAATTATGTATTGGACGGGCATTTAAATCACTTATAAAATCAAACACATTAAATTGTACACAATTGTAAAGTAAGCTGGTAGAACCCATATATATATAACGATCAAAGTTTGTTTTTACAAAGTGTGTCCGAAGACCAAAATATCAAAAAATGAAGCTCCTGGCTTCTACAAAAGTGACATCACTAATGATGTTCACGATAGCACGCTAAGGTCCTGGCTACTCTACGGAGCAAACGACCCATAGAGGCAGAGACTCCCACGGTGTGACGCTGATCGCGTCGTGGGATCTCCTCCAGAGGCATCTCTGGAACATCGGACATCAAACCCTCCAAGTTCTGCTCCACTGTAAGATAGTCCTCGACATACTGGGGGACTGGAACTGCTACCTCTTCTCGACGCTGAATAGGAGAACTACCAGCTAGTCTATATGCCCCAACATCTTTGTTATCAATAAAATTATTGATGTTAGTATTTGGATGATTCTATAAAAACCAAAAACATTTAATATGATGAAAATACAAAAACATCTAAAAAGTTAAAAAGTTGGTGTACTTCTTACCAATATTTCCCCACTGCGCGTCTTCAGGAAGGACAAGGTCAGGATCACCGCGAAAGTCCAAGCCAGCATACACATAATCCTCTATCATCAAAACCTGGCCTTGGAGCTAGTCGAAAAAACGATCGTCATATCTGACAATCGGTCCTGTCACATGTCTAGCCATGAGTTGGCACCATCGTAGCATCTGTGGATCCCTGGGACCCAGAAAGAGCCAATCAGCCAATCAGCCTATACACTGGAACCCTCTCGCAGAAGAAGGACACTAGCAGTGATCCATAACCAAACTGCTTTAGATTTCCACGCCTGCATTTGGTTAGTTGTTTCTTGAGGTTGCGTAACACTGCGTCAGCCCAGTTGAAGACCCGGGGCTCGACACACTCGAGGGCATACTGAAAGTATCTCTATAGAGCCATATGTGGGGCAACACTTCCTGCCATTCGAGCTATGGTGAAGAGAATGGTACGGAGAGTTATACCAGTAACTCCCCAAATGGCCACTTTTCCCTTTTGCCGTTCATCCTCTGGCATGCAATACTCTCGACAATACTCACTCATTTTCATACCACCTCTACGATTACCAGTCAAACTGGCATAAGAACCCTGTCTTGACAACCCATTCGGGAAATAGATATCCTCAATATCAATCGTCAATGTATGAATACCAACATTGAAAACCTGTTGATCCAGATCCCACATCCGGACTAAATGTTCCAACAACCGAACTTGGGCTCTCATGCCTGGTATGCGGAAATACTTTAGGAGACCGCAATCTCTTAAAGCAGCAATAGTTTGAGGGTGATTTTTGGCATTGGTATTGTCTTCCTCATGTTCCCTTTCTCTCCATTCGAGCACCATTGTGATAGTTATTAACCTGCATGGCAACCATGGGAAGATAGTTAATGATTTGAAACATGAGAAAAATTGGTTTAAATGGCTAAATATTATACAATTTTTTGGGCTCTGCACTGTTCGCAGGTGGTTTATAACACACAGTGTGAACTTATCGCACTGTAGCTTAAGCCCACCTGCGGGAATGAGAACTTCTCGCAGGCCCCGTATGGGCATCCTGCGAGAATCCTCATTCACGCATAGGGTTTCAAAAACTAGCCTAAAACTTGAAATTTAACCACTAAAATCATAAAATTAAACCATGAAAGGCTAGAGAAATGGGAACTTACCAATATGATCCAGAAGGTTCATGAAATGATGCCCCGAAGCTCCCGAAAATCAACGATGAAGATTGGAGGTAAAATGGAGGTTTTTTGCACTAAAATGGTAAATGGGTAAAACAATATGGTAAAAATGAATGGTAAATTTGTTTTATTTACTTTTTA
>JZKD02S1847064.1:714311-730068 GCA_000966675.3 Picea glauca
ATACAATAATATAAGTCTTTTTCCCCCTTTCGAATAACTGAAAAATGATTTGAATTACAAATAAATCCCTCTCTAAATGAATAGGTATCTCATGTAGGTATTGAGGTCAAAATCCTCCCAAAATATAACAACAGTTACCATCAATTTCGGAAACTTTCTGCCATTAAAAAACATACCAAACTGTTGAAAAATGTGGCTGCGGGTATGGTTCTGTATCTCTCGAATCGTGATAGCTGTGTATAAACTGAAAGAGTCTTTTTTTCATATTTTTTTTTCTGATAAAAACCCTCTCTCAGTTCCCTAAGATCTATTTCCATTTGCCCCAGATATGCATTTTACAAACATGTGTCAAAACAAGAAAATATGAGATCCGAAAATTAGGGCTTGGAGATGGATTCGATTCTCCCAATATGTGACACCTGTAGGAAAACTGAGAGAGGTTATTGATATATGATGTGTTATGCACAAAATTTTCGACCGTTTCTCAAAATGACATTCCAGTCGCTCAGAATCATCATTTGAAAATGATGACTCAACACAGTAAAAACCACCACATTTCTGAAAACGAACCTCATATTGCGGGGGACTTGTGACTGACTTCCCAAGATCCAAATGAAAATTTGAATGCACTAATGGAAATCGTAGGATCTGTAGATGTCAATCGACTATTTGAGCGCACAAAAAGGCCTCTCCACGGCTGAGAAAACTGACTTTTGCTAAGGCAGTTTAGTCAATGGAAAAAATCTGTGATTTCAATGGCTATCAAACCGAAAACAAGGGTATCTTAGCTGCTGAAAGTCCTGGCTTTCGGTGGCTAACAATGCGATTTCGGAGTACCGTAAGCCATCAAAAGTCTCAAAACCCCGATTTTGGGATTTTGGGTTTTGGGAAACAAAGCAGTGGTTAAAATCTTTATGTTGGCCAAACCTTTGATGGCCGAAACCCCAAAATGGTGATGTGGCATTTATGTTAAACCCTGTTATAGTGATTTTATGTCATTTATTGCATTCGTTTCACACCTACTCGTGAGCTCTTCCTCCACATTATGGCTTGATGCATGGCTCTTGAATGCTTGGTCTCGGCCGATACACTTTTGGTAGCTAATGGCATATGAAACCGGAGATTTAAGCTACCGAAAGTATGCACTTTTGGTAGCTAAACACTATAATTGTTTTCCTCCTAAGATATCGAAAGAAAAAATTTCAATATTTGTTCCAACATTAGACACTACACTAGAATAACAACAAGGACACAATGATCACTATAGACAAGTCACTTAGTCGGCGGGATTCGAATTCTCAGTTAACGAAAGTGTTCTCCATGCATGGAGCGACGGGATAAGTAGGCAACTTGGCAATGGTTCACTTGCAATGTTCATGAGCCTCCATTAACTCTTGTTCGAAAGGTTAGGGTGTGGTCTAATGGTCTAGTGTCGAGCTATAAATGTTTTTTTATCCATTCGGAGCGACAGTCGAATGAATATATCGTCCCCAACGACTATATTTCTTCGTCATGGCGAAGTGTCCTATGTCATTGTTCTGATATCTCATTGAATCTCCAATTCTGCAAATTTTCTTTCTGTGAAGTTCCCTTTCGAACCTTCTGCAACTTAGCCCTCTTCTTACTTTGTTTCCTAGCCTTCTTTCCAGTGATCTTCGTCTCGGTAGTTTGTTTTCCATTCTGATTCTTATCTTCTTTTAACATAGTCACTGTGCGCTGTTGATATTCATTCCTAGTGTTATCACTCCAAGAAACTCTTTGGGGTTGTAAACCAAAGATTCTTGGTAACTCAAGAATATGGTAAATTTTTTATGCTTGGAACAATGGGATAATGCAATAGATAATGAGAAGAACAACTTATCATGCATTCAAATGAGACAGTGCTTTTAGAAATCAATAATCAGATAGAGTAATTGAAATAGGGTATGAATAACATTAGTCTAGATAACCAAGTACAATAGTGTGTAGGGTCATACAAGATAGTAATAATTCCTTTAATTCAAGTTCATGAGCTTAATAAGAAGATAACAGTTCTTAGAAGCTGAGCTAAACTGAAATAAAGTACAGAATAATGAAGTACATGAATAAATCTGACATTGACAGAAAAAGAAGACTATGATTCTATTATCATGATAAGATTCTTAGTACAAGAGAAAAATGTATCCAAGATTGAACCCTTAGTTCATCTCATGTCTTCAGCTTTATAGCTTTACAATAAAAGTTTAGATCCTAAAACAATGGATAAGATATGCTAAAGATAGAAAGTCAAAACAATTTTACAAAAAGAGAGGAAGAGATCCTCAAAATGAGGCCAATTCCTAATTCTATGGTCTTTAGATCATGTAGAACCTTTGTGCTGTGCAGATAAGACTTCCAAGGCTATTTGGTATCTCTTGAGGAAGATGAAATTTGAATTTTCCAAGTTTGGAAATAAACCCTAATTTATTGTCCCCAAAATAGTTGCCAAATCAACTTGAACACCTCCTCTAACTCCTTTTCATCAAAGGTGGATCTTAGATTGGACATTATAATTCAATATATATCTTTAGAAAGAGTTTTTAAGAGATTTGGTTGAGTAAAACTTCGATCTGGGCAAAACTACTCTTTCTCTGGCCATCTCAGGTTTCACCAGCTATTTCGCCTTAAGATTTGCTAATTAGCTGATGAAGGCTTTTCTTTTCAACAACTAATTGGTTATAATTTCACCTTCTATGCTGGTGAAAGTTCTGTTTTAGCCAAAACAAAATCTTCAAAATGGGTACACTCTGCCTCCATGGTTTCCATATATTCTTTTAGAATTTAAACCAAATTCTTTTTTCTCCTTCAATTTGCTCCATATCTTCCTTTGGCAACAAAATGATTAACAAGCCAATGTACTCTTTCTTTCCAGATCTATCTGTAATGTGAATGCAACTTTCCAAGCCTTTTGAACTTCACCGAATAAGAGAAGACACTAGTCATCTGCCTCTTTTCAAACCCATAACCTCCAAGCTTAGTTCATAAACTTCCTCCTCCTTTTCATAAAATTCTTTGCGAGCTTCATTTGCCACATCTCTCCACTTCTTTATAGTATCACAGTTTCCAAGACTTAATTCAATGTTTCGAACTCTAGTAGCAAAGTTAAGAGAAAAGATTGTCTCTTGAACATCTGCATAATTGAGAGTAATGTGAACAATTATCAATGTTTTTGAATCGAATCCCAAAGAATCAGAGAGTATTTGCATGAGCCTTGAGTTTGTGTAGGGTATATACTCCTTTTTAGTTGTCAAAGTTGATAAAACATTGCCAACTACTGAAAGTGATTTGTTAACATGTCGCAGCTCTGTGAGCCATTCACCACTTGCTTCCTCCATAGTTGGATGATCACTTCCAGCCATATCAACTAATGAAAACTTGCTATATAGATCTTCCACAGCAAGAGTATTTGAGTAGTTTATATGGATTGTAATCATCAGATGAGAATGATTGCATCTGTCAGCACTATTTTGTTCCACGACACGTTTTTGAAATCCCATTTTTAGTACTCTTTCAAATTCTGTCGGGTTTTCAACCTTATCTTTGACAAGTTCTCCAAAAGATCTTGCTGAGCCCACCATTTCCAAACAGCAGTTGAGCCCATCGTATGAATGCCAACGTAGGTCATCAGTTTTCCATTGCCATTCACCGTCTTCCAGGATATGGATGTTTTTTGAATTCCATTTAGAAATAGAACTCGACGCTTGTGATCTGTGATTTGAATTTGTTTCCTGGCTCGTGGCTTGACCTGAGCATTGGGATAATTTAGAGCATTTGGTAAGCAACGCTAATTCACATTTTCAACCTGAGCAGGATCTATTTTCAAGACAAACATATCCAAATAATTTGGGACTTTGCGTGGGTAACCTTACAGGCCACCTTCGAGTTTTGAAACCTTTTGGCATCTGTAATTTTGAATGGGTGAACTCGGATCTATCAAAACCCCATTAAGTCACCATGCTTTCCATTTATTCAACAATTAAATAATTTGGCATCCAAAGTTACGGTGCCATCAATCCCCATAATTTTGGTAGATAACACAATCTTCTTTCTATCTTTGACACCTGTATGAAATCTAGTTCCTCGTAATCCAGGTTTGAAAAGAATAATAACTTTCATCCTCAAATCAAACATCTGGCAAATAGTTCAATTTGATGAGATGTAGTGAAACACAGGCTGGGCACCTGTGCTTGTATGTGTCGACTTGTTGTTGACTCATGGCCTTGGTCATGTAAATTAACATGTGTCTTGTGATTGACATGTGGACATGAAGTCTTGGCTAATGAACATGTGACTTGGCCCATGGGTCGCTAGAGTTTTGGCTAAAAAGATATCAAACTCGAGAGGTAGCTTAGGTAGACTAAAACAATTTGCAAATGCATATAGAGTTTGAAATATGGATAGACTTGGGCATAGGTAATGGATAAGACCTTAGGTCACTTTGCACACACCCTTTTTATTTGATAAAATTTATAAAAAGAACATATATTTTCTTTTTTGCAAAATCTAACAAGGTTTTTGAAATGCAGGTGAGAAGAGAAAGGCCATAGAGTTTCTGGACAAAAAAAATCAACAAGAGCTTGTCAAGACTTAATGGAAATTTTGGAAATCATGACACTGGCTTGAGACTAGAAAAATAGGCAATTCTAGCTGAAATTTGATGAAGGCACTCAAAATTTACCATTACATTTTGATCGCTAACAATTGGCTCCAACTGGGATGGAGACCTCCCTGCGAGGTTTCCAAGAACCTAGTAGTTCCAGTCACCTATATCTGTTGGGCTATGGATTCATCTGGCCTATGCAACTGTTCCTCTGCAAACCTGTAACCTGCTTGTAGCTTGCATGTAGCCTGCCTATAGTCTGCCCTATAGTCTACCCTGCTTATTCATGAACTCAATAACTGAAAAAGATCTAGTTGCTCATATTGCGAGCTTATTCTAATACCTACTCCTACACTAACCAGTTGTAGTGCCTCTTATCAGGTGAAGTGATGCTTCCAATGAAGCCATGTAAGGAACTGATTTACTAACATTATGCTAGATCTTGACCCGAAAAACAATTCAAGCCATATCACGCAGAAAAGAAGTTTGAATAGATGATAAAGACAATCTTCTGCTAACAAGAATACTTTAACACATTTACTGCTCATAGATTCCAAATAGTTAGCGACAAGGTCATCAAATCCACAAAGAAATACCTCTTTGGACTAATGATCTAGCTATAATTTGAAATGATGTTGAAGGCCTTCAATGCTAAATATGCACTGCTCAACCTCTATTAGAGAGTCATATAAGATGGACTGCTGATCTGAACTTTTCAGTGCATCATCTTCCTTGTTGTATTTTCTGCAATCTTCCTGATGTTCTAGCTAAATATTAGACAATCCTTGCAAATCTGGAAACTCTAAGTTGCCCTCATCATCCTCTTCTTCATGTGTGCTGCAATTACTCTGTGTCTGCAAATCAAAAAACTGAAAGCTGTCTTTACTATCTGTTGCAGATATGAAACTGACTTCTACTGATATGCAAATCTACTTAACATCTTCAAAGTTTTCAGAAGGAATAATCTAATCATCATCTTTAAAGGTTTCGAAAGAAACAATCTGATCATCATGACAGTCATATTTAATAGATGAATTTGATACAATGTTGAAGGAATCCTCATGGATATCATAATGTGGATCAACAATTTCTTCATCACGATGAGATATATCTTCTTCGTAGGTGATTTCAATTTTCTGTTCATGAGGCGTTATAAATAGAAGAGAAGACCTAAAATCTTTGGCCAGATTAAACTCATCATATTCAATGTCTTCTGCAAACATGGAATGGCTGATTTCAACATGATGTCGTTCCTTTATGGGCAAATAAAAAGGCTCGTTGAAATCATATTCATAAATGTCATATATGGGCTGGCTATTGTTAAAGTCAACATCCTTTGAAGTAAGGGTCTGCTCTACTACATATGCATACTTATCAACAATAGGTGAGAAGAAAACTCCTGAATCATGTGAAGAAAGACAGTCAGTCTTCAAATCCTTTTCCCCAATCATAGGTGAAAACATATCATAGGCAACCTCTTGAAAAGGTTCAGAAAAAAATTCTTCTCTAACTGTTTCTTCATGTAAATCGAAGGCAACAGGTGTAATAGAGATAAGGTCTGATGTATTTACAGCTATGCAATTCTTATTTGTATCGTGAAGATCTTCCTTAACAACATAATTTTCATCTTGACAAACAGAAGAAAAGACTACTTCCTACTGAACATGCTTATCAAATTCATCAGAACAATCTTCAAAGAGATGTTCAGCGGGAAATTCATCTTTACAAAACAAATGGAAAGCATAATGAAAACTTGCCAATGAGTGAATGCTTGAAGCTGGAAGAGACTTGCACCAATCAAGGGCTATCCCCTCTAATGAATACTTGAAAATTTTAATATTAAGATCTTCATGTATGATTTGGAGCTGATGAATAAACTCATGAAAATCCAACAAATGTTCGGCTGGTACTTCCCATTCTTCTCCTCGAAATCTGGGAAGGTTGTGTTTCCATTCATCTCTACTAGGTACTGGATGAGGGTAACTAGAAATACTTGAGAAATTGCAGAATGCATACCTCTTTGCTAAGATTTGGTTCATTTATATGCCAGTGGAGTCGCCAACTGATCTGTCCTTCATGGAGTCACCAGATAGATGATTACAACCAATGTAGTGTCCAACCTTTGTCTATCATCAGAGATCATGTCTATGTTGTCTCCCAGGGAAGCTCAGCTTCGATCTCCTCTCCCCAACAACGACGCCAATTTGTTATCACTCCAAGAAACTCTTTGGGGTTGTAAACCAAAGATGCTTGGTAACTCAAGAATATGGTAAATTTGGTATGCTTGGAACAATGGGGTAACTCAATAGATAATGAGAAGAACAACTTATCATGCATTTGAATAAGACAATGCTTTTAGAAATCAATAATCAGACAGAGTAATTGAAATAGGGTATGAAGACCACCAATCTAGATAACCAAGTACAACAGTGTGTAGGGTCATACAAGATAGTAAGAATTCCTTTAATTAAAGTTCATGAGCTTAATAAGAATATAACAGTTCTTAGAAGCTGAGCTAAACTGAAATAAAGTATAGAATAATGAAGTACATAAATAAATCCTACATTGACAGCAAAATAAGACTATGATTCTATTATCAATATAAGAGTCTTAGTACAAGAGAAAAATGTATCCAGGATTGAACCCTTAGTTCATCTCATGCCTTCATCTTTATAGCTTTACAATAAAAGTTCAGATCCTAAAAGAATGGATTAGATATGCTAAAGATAGAAAGTCAAAACAATTTTACAAAAAGAGAGGAAGAGATCCTCAACATGAGGTCAATTCCTCATTCCATGGTCTTTAGATCATGTAGAACCTCTGTGTTGTGCAGATAAGCCTTCCAAGGCTATTTGGTATCTCTTGAGGAAGATGAAATTCTAATTTGCCAAGTTTGGAAATAAACCCTAATTTATTGCCCCCAGAATAGGTGCCAAATCAACTTGAACACCTCCTCTAACTCCTTTGCATCAAGGTGGATCTTAGATTGGACATTATAATTCAATATATATCTTTAGAAAGAGTTTTCAAGAGATTTGGCTGAGTAAAAATTTGATCTGGGAAAAAATACTCTTTCTGTGGCCATCTCAGGTTTCACCAGCTATTTCGCTTTAAGATTTGCTAATTAGCTGATGAAAGCTCTGCTTTTCAACAACTAATTGGTTATAATTTCGCCTTCTATGCTAGTGAAAGTTTTGTTTTAGCCAAAACAAAATCTTCAAAATGGGTACACTCTGCCTCCATGGTTGCCATCTGTTCTTTTAGAATTTTAACCAAATTCTTTTATTTTCTCCTTCAATTTGCTCCATATCTTCCTTTGGCAACAAAATGATTAATGAGCCAATGTACTCTTTCTTTCTAGATCTGTCTGTAATGTGAATGCAACTTTCCAAGCCTTCTGAACTTCACTGAATAAGAGAATACACTGGTCATCTGCACTCTTTTCAAACCCCTAACCTCCAAGCTTAGTTCAAAAACTTCCTTCTCCTTTTCATAAAATTCTTTGCGAGCTTCATTTTCCACATCTCTTCTCTTCTTTATAGTATCACAGTTTCCAAGACTTAATTCAATGTTTCAAACTCTAGTATCAAATCTAAGAGAAAAGATTGTCTCTTGAACATTTGCATAACTGAGAGTAATGTGAACAATTATCAATGTTTTTGAATAGAATCCCAAAGAATCAGAGAGTATTTGTGTGAGCCTTGAGTTTGTGTAGGGTATATACTCCTTTTTAGCTGTCAAAGTTGATAAAACATCGCTAACTACTGAAAGTGATTTGTTAACATGCAACAGCTCTTTGAGCCGTTCACCGCTTTCTTCCTCCGTAGTTGAATGATCACTTCCATCCATATCAACTAATGAAAACTTGCTATATAGATCTTCCCCGGCAAGAATATTTGAGTAGTTTATATGGATTGTAATCATTAGATGAGAATTATTGCATCTGTCAGCACTATTTTGTTCCACGACACATTTTTGAAATCCCATTTTTAGTACTCTTGCAAAGTATGTCGGGTTTTCAAACTTCCCTTTGACAAGTTCTCCAGAAGATCCAGCCGAGCCCACCATTTCCAAACAGCAGTTGAGCCCATCGTATGAATGCCAATGTAGGTCATCAGTTTGCCATTGCCATTCACCGTCTTCCAAGATATAGATGCTCTGTAGTCTAAATTCCATTTAGAAATAGAACTTGGTGCTTGCGCTCTATGATTTGAATTTGCTGCCTGGCTCATGGCTTGACCTGAGCATTGGGATAATTTAGAGCATTTGGTAAGCATTGCTGACTCACATTTTCAACCTGACCAGAATCTATTTTCAAGACAAACATCTCCAAATAATTTGGGACTTTGCGTGGGTAACCTTATAGGCCGCCTTCAAGTTTTTAAACCTTCTGGCATCTATAATTTCGAATGGGTGAACTCGGCTCTATCAAAACCCCATGAAGTCACCATGTTGTCCATTTATTCAACAATTGAATAATTTGGCATCCAATGTTACAGTGCCATCAATCCCCATAATTTTGGTAGATAACACAATCTTATTTTTGTCTTTAACACATGTATAACATCTAGTTCCTCGTAATCCAGGTTTTAAAAGAATAATAACTTTCATCCTCAAATCAAACATCTAGCAAATAGTTCAATTTGATGAGATGTTGTGAAACACATGTTGGGCACCTGTGCTTGTATGTGTTGACTTGTTTTTGTCTCATGGCCTTGGTCATGTAAATTAACATGTGTCTTGTGATTGACATGTGGACATGAAGTCTTGGCTAATGAACATGTGACTTGGCCCATGGGTCGCTAGAGTTTTGGCTAAAAAGATATCAAACCCGAGAGGTAGCTTAGGTAGACTAAAAAAATTTGCAAATGCATATAGAGTTTGAAATATGAATAGACTTGGGCATAGGTAATGGATAAGACCTTAGGTCACTTTGCACACACCCTTTTTATTTGATAAAATTTATAAAAAGAACATATATTTTCTTTTTTGCAAAATCTAAAAAGGCATAAGACTAGGTTCTAAGCAATACTAACAAGGTTTTTGAAATGCAGGTGAGAAGAGAAAGGCCATAGAGTTTATGGGAAAAAACAATCAACAGGAGCTTATCAAGACTTAATGGAAAATTTGGAAATCATGACACTGGCTTGAGACCAGAAAAATAGGCAATTCTAGCTTAAATTTGATGAAGGCACTCAAAAGTTACCAGTACATTTTGATCGCTAACGCCTAGGATTCAAGGGTAATACCTTTTCTTTGTCTGGGATAGGTACTTCAGTCTTCTGGGATTTCTCTGATATTCCTACAACTTCGACATCAGGGTCTCTATTGTCAAATAGCTTCAATCTGTTCTCCTAATCTTCAATCAATTGTGCAATCCTTCTAGTCATGAAATCTTTTAAGTCTTGTTTCTTCTGCTCCAAGGCTTCTTCTTCTTACTTTCATCTAACTTGAGCTCTGTCAATCCAAGGTTTTCCTATTAACATGGTAAACGAGACGTTGTCTTCAACAAACTTAATAATCTCAAAATCTTTCTCTATCGAAGTTTCATTAACATTCATAGGTATCTAAGTGATTTTTCCACATAAGTTTACCAGCTTTCCTTTGAATAGTCCTATTCCTCCTAATGAAGGGATCCCAAGTTATTTCTATCATGATATTCACTTGTGTTTCTTCATATACAACACAGTCAATGTCGAAGTCCCCTATTCTTGCTTCAATGCATTCTTTTTCTTTAAAGATCTCTGATAACCTGACATGTCGGTGATCATTCAGGGTTTTGTTTATTTGCAACAATACTTTCTCTGATTCTTTCTGGGGTTCTTCTATAGCATTAGTTTTTGAATATTCCTTAGGGTTCTCCTGGTTCAAAGTCATTCTTTCAATATTAGCAATCATTCTAGGGCAATCCAACACTTCATGGTCCATATCCTTACGTCAAAGACAACTAGGTCTTCTTCCATGGCATTCCTTAGCAAGATGTCCTGGTTTTCTGCAACTCTAACAAAGGGTCAATCCTCTCTTTCTTTTAAATGATCCCCAACCTCTTCTGTACTACGCACTAGGATCATGGTATCTAATATGCAACAAATTCTTTCTAGGATCCTGCATCCATTTGTTAGTCCAAACATTTTTTCTATGCATAGGTATAATATATCTTTCATTATTCTTATCAGATCTATTCATATCAAACCTTATTTCATCTATTAGTGCTCTAGTTTTTAAGCTAGGATAGAATCTATCAAACATACCTAGATCCATAATTTAGAAACGAAAAATTTCACTTATCTTACTTTTACAGAGCACAAAGCTTTTAGATCTAGAAATTTTCACTATTCTTACCTTTATCAGAGCACAAAGCTTACAGATCTGACCTCTTTTCTTCAGATCGGGCTTCTTTCTTTAGCACAGGGATTTATAAATCAAGTAGAATACTCTGTGCTAGGGCACAGATCTATGCACATAGCTTCCACAACTTTAATATGAATATTTTCATAGAGATTCTTCTTTCTCAGTTCCCAATAATCACAGTTTCGGGTCCTGAAAATGGAACCATTTGTTGGCATAGGGGCAGACCCAGGGTTCAATTCTACAACAACGCACCAACAAAATGCTAACTACTGGACCTTTCGGCAACACCTGCAAAGCAGATGAAGTCTCACCTGAGGTAGACACAAGGGTGGTTGCAGGACTCAAGTGTCTGCAAACTTAGTTGGGATAGAGATCTATGAGTGTACTACTTAGTAAAGCACTTAGCACTGTGAGTTCCTCAATATATAGTCAATAACCACTTCGTTTATAAGACAAAACTTCGCAACATTAACACATATCTAATGTATTTAAGCACTTATCATAAGTAAATAGGTCATATCTGGTAGATCAAGCGTTGAGCATGTTCATATATATCAGATTTAATCATCCTACACATCATTAGCACCGACCATAAGAAAATCTACCTATTCATATCAAAGTACTTAGAAAATAACAGGTGAACACATAAAGACAAAGCACAAAGCACATAAGACAGTGTTTACGTGGTTCACCCTCACCCTGGGGCTACATCCACCAACTCTTCTTCTTTATTGTCTTTGGTCAATCAGTTACAAGCATAGAGCCCAAAAACCCTTACTTTGCATAGGACAAAAGATCTACACAGCCCTCTAGATCCTTCTTCCTTGCGTTATAGCACAAAGTCATCCACAACTTATTACAATGAATGGCACTTAGCTCTACAAGTCTCACATAGGCACAAAAGTACTTCCAAAACCCTTCTTGCACGTAACATACATCACATAAATTCCGATCTCATATATATATATATATATATATATATATATATATATATATATACACACACACATTGCTTATACATTTATTTATACTTAGAAAATGGGCCTAAGCATGGGTAAACCCATCAGCCGACATCCCATTAACGTTACATATTCTCAAAAACCCAAAAAGGGGCCCAAAAGGGGGCCGAGATCCCGTGATCTCTGCATTGTCTTGCACTCCTCCTTCGATTGGTTGTCGAAGTCTTAAAATAGGTCACTATGACCAAGAAACTCCCAAAACTTGGCCAAGGGCCAACAAGGTAGTTTGTAGGGAGCAGAGTTAGGGGATGTTGTGTTCAGGGTGTGAGGAATGCGAGGGGGTAGGGAATAAGTGCACCAACCTGTTAATAAACAAGTCTGCCAACCCGAGGATTAATGAAATTAAACTAAGTGTGAGGGGGTAATAAGGGGAGTATGAGTGGAGTGAGGGAAGTGAGGAGGAATGATAAGTGTGAGTTCACCAACCCACTAATTTATGAAATAAAATAAGTATGGAAGGGGTGGTTAATGTGAGGGGGGTAATGAGTGGGTCTACCCCTATGAACTCAATAAATTATAAAAAGATACTAAGTGTTAAGTGAAATGAGTGGGTGTTAAAGAAACGAGTGGAGGGATAAGGTGTAATGAGTGGGTGTGAAGAGTATGGCGCCAATGAATAATGTAATAAAATATTTTTATGGGTTTTGAACCCGCAATAAGAAGAAAATTATGGGTTTTAGGCATTAAAGAAGAAACCAAGGGTTTTAGACTCAATACTTAAAAAAGAACCAAGAGTCTTGGGCTCAAAAATTTAAATGTAATTAACTTTGATCCATACTGAAGACACATTTTTCAAGCAATTGAACATAAACTTGGATATCTTGAGCATATGAATTCAAATTTTCAATCCAAAAAATGTGTGACGAAGATGAGATTAAGAGTTACACCATGGACTTATAATATTTCAAAAACTTTCTTCTTTTCATATCATTTTTATTATTATTCCAAAAGCAAAAAAATATAAATGACCAATTTTTTATCAACAATAACTAAAGTAAACACCAAACACAAAATATATACAACCTTCATGTCTTTTTTATTCAATTCATATCAAAACATTTCAACAAACTTGCATTTTATCTATCATCTATTTCATTTTTCTTTATAATCGTTATCCTTAAAAAAAAAAACATTTTTTTACATTGCTTAAAAACTATGGCTATTATGTTGGATTACAAGGTTTACACTGCCAATGCTTTCAGCACAATTGATATCTTTATAAGACATCTAAAAATATATATTGAAATCTTTATCTTTTTAAAGACATTTGCATACTTTCTTATAATGTAATTTTTTAATTATGATGCGATGTTTCCTTTTTAATATTGTTAGTTGCTTATAGAAATAATGTGAACTAATAGATCTTCATTACAACTAGAAATTGTTGCCTCTTTTCTCATTTTTGTTTTTGTTCTTTGTCGTGGTTGTTCATTTAAGCTTTGTTTATTCCAAATTTTATTTATATTCTTTATTATTATTATTTATTTAAGTTTTGTTTATTTCAAATTTTATTTATATTTTTTTATTGTTCATTTAAATTTTGTTTATATTTTTTATTATTATAATGTTGGAATGACCTAATATATAAATTATAACGTGAACATGTTTTTCATATAATTTTTTTATTCCAAATTTTATGTTATTAGTATGATGTTAGAATGGTCTAATATATAATATAATTTTTGTTGAGTTTTTCTTAATATCACATCTATTTTTTATTGGTTATCAAGTTATTTTGTTTTTACAAGACATTTATATATATTTTGCTTCTTTACTCCTACAATTCTCTCATACATTATGTCTACTAAATGAATGAACTTTGCTGCTATCATTTATAGTGAAATCTATACCAAAATTCCATATTTTGTAAGTTGTACTATACATTTGTTCAATTGCAAAATTTCAATGTAGTTGGCATTCACTTCATACATGTCATTCTTGTATTAATATTTATGCTAAATAAACCACCAACAATGTACTTGTTTTTGTTTTCTCACAAGACATCAAAACAATGAAGACAAAAAAGAAATAGAAAAATATTTTAACAATTGTTCAATTAACATATACTAGTTGAAGCTTTACTTTTCATGTACACATAAGCTCATACAATAATAATGAAAAATAGATAACAAAACAATGTTGCTTTCAAAAAAATAGATTACAAATTTACACACTATGTTTCTTTTCGGTTTTTCTCTAAACTTATAATAATATCACCCTTTAGACAATATACAACTATGTATTTTGGAAGTATTGCTCAACATCAGCATTCTATGTTCCATTAATAGCAATAGTATAGATCATAATTGTAATATTGCTACCCTCATACAATAGTTAATATGATGCATTTTTGTCTATAACTTTCTCTTCATTTCTTTTTTTTCTAAAATAGATGTATACATAACTAATATTATTTTTATGTTCTCGACCTATCTATCTATCATTTCAAACTCCCTAAACACATAATATTATGGAGTTTGTGTTTGTTTGTGTCTTTTCAGGTTGACCTGTATGCAATCATGGAGTTTGGGTTTGTTTGTGTCTTTTCAAGTTGACTTGTATGCAATCACTTTGGTCTAATACACTTTGTCTCTCTACTAATTCCTCCAATAATCTAATTACAACTTGCAAAATAGTCATGTACTTTTTTACATCCAACATTCCTATATGATATGGTTTCAAGAGTGTAAACTCAAGAAAGTGATAACATTCCTATATGATATGGTTTCAAGAATGTAAACTCAAGAAAGTGATAATATCTCTCTAGAATAATCTTTGTATTAGATAGTTTTTTTAATCTATATATTATTTTGAATTGTCCACATGTCTAATAATAGACATGCTCTTGTTATATTAGATGCTAAAGTTTATATTTGGAAACATACCCAACACTTTAGTTTTAGTTTTATTAAGGACATGTTCCATATCCATGGATAGAGTACTCGGTGGAAAATTGAAAAGTTGGTTTTGAAATGGCCATTATCTTTTGATATGATTTTTTTTTTTTTTATTTAAATTTTTAACTTTTTATTATATAATCTATTCAAATATAATTTTTTAATAATAAATTTAATAAAATATAAAAATAAGTTGGATAAGTAATAAAATTAATTTTTAAAATAAAATTTTTAATTAAAATTAACTGGATGATAAATAATAGATGAATAAGAAAATGATATTTTTATTTGAAAATGTTATATGTGTAGTAGGTATTTTTTATATGGAAAATATTAAATATATAATAATTAATTCAAAATTCATTAAATTTAAATCATGAACTAAACATTTTATAAAATTTTATGGAATAAGAAAAGAAAAATGATATAAAAGATGGGGAAATACATTTTACAACTTCAAATAAAATTATTATATTTTTGTGAAAAATACATATGAGCTTTACATTTTCAAATAAAATGTATTTACATGCTTTAATTCATACCTATATTAGCATGGTACCACGAATATTAATCAACACCTAAGATGGCATGGTTTATTAATCAACTCGTCATTTTTAAAAATTCAGTAGTACTCTCAAAATTGAACATCCTCGTGACATGTAGTATCGTCATATTTATTAATATGACCATATATACAAAGTTTCTTTTGCCCCCTATACACCTTTGATTTGTTAATCAATTTGCATAGAGTAAGAGCAATCTCTCTCTCTCTCTCTCTCTCTCTCTCTCTCTCTCTCTCTCTCTCTCTATATATATATATATATATATATATATATATATATATATATATATATATATATATATATATATAT
>JZKD02S1847064.1:737676-757517 GCA_000966675.3 Picea glauca
AAAATGGCCCCGGAAGTGAAAACCTGCTAAAAATAGTAAATTGCCAAAATGGCCAGAAAACTGTTTTGAGCCATTTGGAAAAGGTGGGTGGCCCCCCGATATCCACCTGGATCAAGTGGTACTTAAGAGCACATTTGTTGGCCACCCTTGTAACCCATGTTGGTACCCCTTCGAGTGGTAGTGCATCAGACAACACCTATGTATGGATCGGCCTATATTACATGAAGCCCTCTTTAGATAAACTGATCAGCCATCTGACTGCTATAGTGTCACTGAGAACAAAATTCAGGAAGATACTCTCTAGTACCTGGAGTCGGGTAGTACAGCTACGGTCTATCCTCCTTAGTTTCCTTGAGATATTGGGTCGAGTACTACTGTTGGACCCCACACGTATATCAGAGAGCTATAGCACAGGGCAAACCCTTGTCTGTAGAACCCTTGAATACCTAACCCTTGGGGACAGAAACATAAACAAATTAAAACATACAAGATCTATTTTCGCACAACTATGTTTGGGTTTCCAAGTAAATACACATTTCTTTCTGGTTAAGCATTTGGGCATTTCCTCTCTACAGTATTCTTCAGACTAGAGTATAACTCCGTAAAAAAAAAAAAAAAGTCTGGAAATTTTTTCACGATTACTTCAGACCTATTCCATTGGATTCATCTCTTCTCCCTTATCACATTCATCCATATCATTTTTTGGGCAAAATTTTTTTACCCCACCCACCCCTTTTCAGTTTCCCCATCCTCATGGCCCATACTCATAGCCAAGACTTGGAAGCTCGCTTCAACACCTTGCAATCCGGTCTCATTGAGACCCAACAAGAAGTGAAACAATTAAGTGCCAATGTTTCCACCATCAATACAACCATGCAATCCTCAATGGGTAAAATCAAACAAGACCTCACCACCCAACTTGAATCAGTCTTTCGGCACTCTGCACCAAACTACATATCCCTACAGATAACCCTTCCTCTTCCTCACCCCCACATACTAAAGGTGACCATTCCTCTCATTCGCATTCCCATACCTTGAAAAATCATCACTTTCAACGTGACCTATGCCTTCCACGGGTGGATGTGACCAAATTTTATGGCTCAGACCGCACTGGTTGGGTAACCCAAATGGAACATTACTTCTATTTATACAGCATTATAGATGACTTGGCCAAACTCCAATATGGTGTTCTCCATCTAGATCAAGAACGTTGGCAATGGTGGCAATGGAGAAAAAATTATCGTCAAGGGTATATTGCTTGGACACAATTTGTGGCAGAGATTTATGAACGCTTTGACACTAACACCAACCATTTGGTCCTTTCGACAAAGCTAAAACAATTAGGAATAGTTTAAGACTTTATAGCTTCCTTTGAGCGCCTGGCTTTTAGAACAGAGGGCATGTCTGATGCCTTTTTTCGAGAGTGTTTTATCAATGGCCTCAAGGATGAAATTCGGACCCATGTCCTCATGGCTCGGCCTGAGAGTTGGGTGGAGGCTACCAAAAGAGATAAAGAAGAACAACATGTTGTATCTTCTCAAAACCGCAAAACCTCCTTCATTCCTTGCCCTAAACTAGTAAATCCCACTACTCCCTCTGCTCCACTAAAGATCCAAAAACTGACCCGGGCTAAAATGGATGAACGCCAACTCAAAGGACTTTGTTATAACTGTGATGACAAATATTTCCCAATCCACAAGTGTAAAGAACAAAATCTTCTTATGGCCATATTTGAGAAGATTTCGTAAGAAGATGAAGAAACACCCTCTATGATTGAATCACCTGAATCCACTGACATAACCCCTCCCTCAGACCCTCCTGAAGTAGAACCAGTCATTTCCCTCAATGCTCTCACTGGCTTCTCCGCTCCCCAAACCCTCAAGCTAATTAGTTACATCAAGCATTGTAAGGTCATCATTCTGGTTAATAGTGGCAGCACCCATAATTTTATTCATCACTGCATTGCCTAAGAAACTCATTGCTACATCCATGCTATCAATAATTTACAAATCATGATTGCCAATGGTGGTTCCATGAAATGTGGAGGGCGTTGTGAAAATGTGCATCTCCAAATGGGTGACTACCACCTGAAATCCCATATGTTTGCTATCGACATGGGAGGTTGTGACATTGTGTTGCGTACAAACTGTCTAAGGAATTTGGGTCCCACTCTCATGTATTTTAAAGACTTAACCATGCAATTCAACCAGGAGGGCCACCAATATAAGTTCCAAGGCATCACCGCCGGTTCACCTGAGATCATTAGTTCCCATCGCATGGAAAAGATGCTCAAAAAGGGTCATTCTGGTGTTATTGCCCAACTCCATGCCATACAATCAACATATACACCCTCAAGTATTCCATGTCATGCATTCCATATCATTCCATATCATTCCATGCCTTGCATTACCTTTCCTTTCTATGACATGACTTTCCTTGTTGTGCCATGTCTTTCCTTACCATTCCATTCCATGCTTTGTATTTTGTTTCCTTTCCATGCCATTCTTTTCCTATCCAAGACATGCCTTTCCTTTCCATTCCATGCCTTTCCATGTCATGTCATGGCATGCCTTTCCTTGTCATGACATGCCATGCCGTGCCTTGCTTTTCCATGCCTTTCCTTGCCTTGCCTTCCCATGTCATCTCTTTCCTTTCCATTCCATGCCATGCCTTGGTCACCTAAAAAATATAGTCATTTTGATATCCCATTGCTCATATCCATGCATATACATTACAAATTTCATATGAGAATCATTATATGTATTAATGTTCAGTTAAGAAATGTTTGTTTACTTACACGATGCCTTGCATGTCGAAAGTTAATATTAAATAGTTCAACCAAAAAATGGACATTACTAATTTCCTCGACCTCATTCTCATGAAAGTGTTACCCACATTCATGATTTTACCCGCATCTATTATACATTCACAAGATTATTTTAAACTAGTATCCACATGCCAAAATTACACATTTCAATTTGCATGTTTCAAAAAATCACATAACTATCATCATCATAAACATATAACAATGAAAAAAAATAACATCCCACACCACATAAATAGATCCAAATTCATACATATTGAATGTCTATATGATTCTAACTAAACCCAACAAATACTAAGCAATGAATCACTAAGATAGGTAAAAGTCAAATTTCTAACCTTATAAGGCCAAAATATAGGTTGTTACATTTACAAATCCCTAGAACACCACTATAATCTTAAAATAGACTAATCTCTCCTTGCATGTCTTTCAATGTAGCTTCTTATTTTAACTTGTGCAAAAACAAATATATATTTCCATAACATTATGCAAGGAAAAATTCAAATCAAAGTGTGGATGGCAATGAAATAAGAATCACACAAAAAAGGAACATTTCTCATCCCAAGAAATACAAAACATTTTTTCTAGGGACATGTGACTTAAATTTATATCAAAAATTTATTTTCCATCCAATGAAGTTCTTTTTACTTTCCATGCCATGCCATGGAATTCTTTTCCTTTCCATTTCATGCCTTTCCATGTCTTTCCTTTCCACGCCAAGCCATGCCATGACTTGTATTTCCATGCCATCAATTTCCGTGCCTTCACTTGCCATGCCATGCAATGTCTTTTCTTGCCTTCACTTTCCATGCCATGCCATGCCATGAATTGTGTTGGTTTTTTATGATCTAAGCCTGGGTTGTAATACCCAAGGTTTGGTTCAACTATGACCAACAAACCCTCAAGAAATCAACCCTTTCAACATCTCCTGCTTGCACACATGAAGTATCACCCGAGGTATCTATTGGGGTTGTAGGAACCAAGCATCTGAAAGAGTAAGAAAAGGGGAGGTAGATTCTCGAATCATTGTTCCTTCTTCTAGATTAAGTATGTTATTGATTATTACAGAGGCTCACAGAATCATGCATGAATATTGCAGCATAATCAATCCATAAAATAAATCTAGTCTGCGAAGTATAAAATCATTCATAAATGCACATAGACAAGTAAAGAACACAAGACACAATATCATCTCTAAACTCCTTCTTTAATCGTATTCGGTCTTACCAAATGTCTATTACATTCATGACCTTTTCATAATCTCTCTTACACATTCTCACTACCTTAATCTCCCAATATTGTTACATATTTATACCCAAAATCCCTAGACTATTTATCCCAAAACATAACTTATTACAATGCGTGGCATAGCTAACTTTAGTTAACTGGCTATTTTCTTTCTTCTTCCTTTCTCTCTTCATGCAAATTTTCTATCATTCTTCTATTTCTGGAAAGGCACATTGTCGTCCTTCACCCTTTATTCTCTCACTCGCTTGATTTATCCTTCTATTTTTGCATTGACTTCCTCCAGTGCACTTTCCTTCCTTCTGCGCCTTTTCTACCTTTTGCGCACTTTCTTCCTTTTGCGTGCTTACTTCCTTCTATTCGCTTTCTACCTTCTACGCACTCTCTTTATACTTAGGTTTTTTATCCCAAAATTGCATTCAAAAATGCATGTCCAACATGCCCCCAACACTCACCTGTGGTTCGTCCTGAGCCACTCAGGCCTATTTCCTATTCTTGCACTCTTTAAAGAATTGTTGCATGACAACCTTAGCGGCCTCTATCTCTATGACAATGGTGGCCTCCTTTTTTTTGATATCGTCTATATCCTGCAAAGTCAAGTATTGAAGTTTTTTCTCTATTTAGACCGCAAGTTGTTTGACCTTCCCCTGTACAGTGGCCAAGTCTCCAATAATCCTAACCACTTCCTCATGTCTAGGTCCAAGTCTCTGTTGAAGGACCTTCTACTAGTCCCTGAGTCATCTCTAGCTCTAAATCATGCAACATCCCTATATGCAATGACTGTTTCCTCTGAAATGTGGAATGTACTCTCTACTACCTTCGTAATGAGTTGTCAGTCTGTTGCCTCTTAATGGTTGTGTGCCATAAGTTGGAATACTGAGTAACCAAAGGGTTGTGACCTAAAGCACACATGTGTCGTTAAAATGCAGGATCCTTCCACCCAACCAACACATTGAGAATAAGTAACCACGCATAGTGAAATTACGCACCCTTCTCCCAGGCCTCTGTGCAATCCTGCAAAAATTGTTTAACAAGAAATTTCACCCAGTTCATATGAATTCCTTCCTTTCATTTCTCTGCAGCTTAGATGACTATCATTGATACCTTGTCTCTTTGACATTTTCCCAGTAGTTTGCAGGCCAAAACCTGTGTATAAACCTGACTACTTTGTCACTGGTGATCTTCACATATAGACCCCTTTTGCCTCTGAATGTGTCATACTTTTATTTCATGGCCTCGGAGAAGGCTCACTCTCCCATTTTGTGGAATAGTAAGGACTGGTCTTCGCATGCTTTTCTCAACCCTATGATACGTGCAATTATCACAATATCAATGGAGACATGGGGATCTAACCGAAGTGTTCCCCCATGAATGCAACTGAGTAATAATTTGACACAAGCATTGATTTCTTTACTTCATTCAAAATGTGCAATTTCAAATAACTCGAGTATCCCATCTTTCTCCAAGCCCAACGCCCATTCCTGTGGTTACACTCACATTTATCCTATGTTGGGGTTGGTCTTCATGCACGGTCTTCATTCATAAGTATTGATCCCTGTCCAGCTAAGGGAATTTATACATCTTATTGATATCGTGGTCCATAAATTTCAATTTGGCCACCTTTTTTATCATGTCTTCATCGTTGTTGATGCCCTTCAGGACTGGTGCAATTTCTAGTGGGTACTTGGAGTTCACTGGTACTATTATTGGGGGTGTTTTTTCCTTCTTTGGAGGTAAATAATATTTGTGAAAAATTGTAGGTGACATCGGGGCCGAGGTTACAGCCACCTCCTCGACCTCCACATATACTGGTTACTTTGATTTATTCTTTATTGCTACGGATGACCCTCGCATTCTTGGTGGTGCCATTCTCTCTGGATGTTGGGCTGGTGGACGAGCGTTGAGTGTATGTGTAGGTCACTGTAACTTGGCTACGGTAACTCATCTTTGTTCGCTCTTTCTTTGCATGCAAAAATGACTTAGAATTTCCTTCCCTCTTGGTGTTTTGTGTGTTCGTTCCAAGTAGACTTGTTGTATGCCTCTTTAACTTCCTTATCCAATCTAGCATTGAAGTTGGTGACTGGGTAACTAAATCCTCCTTAATTGCAAAATTCTCCTTATGATTCTCCTTTCGTACCGCTGATCCATTTGATATTTCTGGTGGATTTTCCTAATTAAGGCTTATACGACACTTTAATGACCTATCACATCGACCAACTAACTTTCATTTCCCTGCCATAATTTTTTTAACGCTCTTGTTTTTGCGAACCTTCACAGTGATTCTTGGCTCATCCAACTGTATACTTCGCATTCAATATTGTTTGTATCTTATCTTTGAACTTGGTGCAATGTTATCATTGTGTGTGATGACTAGCTCAATTGCGCAAGTTTTGATACGTTGGTATTTCAAACACACTTTTTCTTGTTCCTATCGCTACTTTTTACTTATTTTCTTTCCCTTTTCTACTTTTTATTTGGTTTTTCTTGATTGTCTTGCTATTATGGTACACTTACTATAACATAGGGGTTCTAGCACAACCCATATTATTGTATAGACTATCGCTTGTCTCTATATAGTTTCAACCAAATTTTGTTCACCATTCCTAACAGGCTTCTTTCTTGGAAGGTTTCCAATCACACAACACCTGTGTTGGTTATATGTTGGATTACATAGGGACCTAACCAATGCATGAGAAACTTCCCTAGATGTTGCATATACTTTCTGTAATAGATTATTACCAAATCACTGACTTGAAATTTCTTGGTTTTAATGTGTCGATCATGCCATGCCTTCTCTTTGGATTTCTGAACCTGCTGATGGAATCATGTAATAAACCAGCCCTCCTCAAGATGAACTAACTACACTAGACTCTCCTCTATTGTACAATTATCCAAGAGAACAGTGATTTCCACAATGCACAGGCTAAGTAGAATGAACTCCAGCAACATCATTGCTTCCTATCCATAGACCAACCGGAAAGGTGTATGCCCTGCAATCTTCTTACTTGTAGTTCTGTATGCCCATAGTATTGCATGGATGCATAAGTCCCAATCATATCTCCATACATTGTATATTTTTGTCAAGGCATTCTCCAAGATATTATTAAAATATTCCACTGTGTCATTGGATTGCAGGTGATATGGTGTACTCTTTTGATGATGAATATGAAACTCCTCCATTAAGGATGTAATTGTTTTGTTCAGAAAGTGCATACCTTGATCACTAAGTAACATGCATAGACATACAAACTATGTGACTACATTATTGAATAGAAACCACAAAGTATTCTATGCAGTACAATTAGTAATTGGTGCTTCTTCCGCCCATTTGGTCAAGTAATATGTCACAGTGATGATGTATCTTTCCCCTGATCTCCTTGCTTGTAGATTGATTGGTCCTACAAATTCAATGGCCCACTTGTCGAATACTTGAAACACGACTTGTGGATTTAATGGAATTTCATCTTTCCTATATGGTTTTCCCACTCTTTGAGATACATCACATGACTAACAATACTCCTTTGCATCTTTGTGCAGTGTAGGCCACCAAATCCCTATGCATAAAATGTTTGTGCCATTGATTTTCCTACGTAATGTCCTTCAACAATCTCATCATGTGATTCCTATAGTATAATAGGCCTTTCATGTTACAGTACATAACACCTCAATATTCCATCTTCCTGTAGTTTACACAAGTTCCCTACAATCAACTAATAATTTGCTTCTTTCACTACCAGTTGTTATTTTGTGCAACTATCAGTTCAGAGATAGCCATACCTGTACTTAGAAAATCCACAATGTCCCCAAAGTAATCATCCATCGTCCTTACTGCAAATAATTGTGCCTCTGGAAAATTATCATCTCAATTACCTACATCCTCTCCTGTCAATATACGCGAGAAATGATCTCGTCCTGCATTCACTAGTAAGTAGTGCCTGAACTTCTGTAGTGCATAGACCATTGCTAATCCTTCCCATTCTATAGTGTTATAATTCTTCTCATATATAGACAAATTTCTAATTTCATATGAAATTGGATGATCAATGTCCCCCTCTCATGGTTGTGACAACACTATGCCCAACACTATGGACAATGCTTTTACATGTACATGGAACTCTTTCTTCCACTCTAGAAAGATCAAAATGGGTATGGTTACCAGTCTCTGTTTCAACGTCTCTAGCCGCTTCTAGAATTTCTCATTCCATTGGAACTTGTCTTCCTTATTCAATAGCTTTTCCATGGGTGCCTTAATTTGTGCATATCCTTTGATAAACTTCTTGTAATAACCTGTATGACCCAAAGTTTCTCTCATATTTTTGACTAATGTCAGAGGCTCCAAATCCATAATTAATGCAATCTTGGTTGGATCAACCAATAGTCCTTCTTTGCATATGACATGTCCTAGTATAATTCCAAACAGTGCGCAAAAGATACACTTCTTTAAATTCAGTGAGATATGACACTTTCTACATCGATATAACATGAGACAAAGAACTTTTATATGATCATGTAGTAAACTGAACACCAGCCAGTCATCTAAGTAAACTTCTAAAAATTTATGGATGAAATCTTTGAATGTTGCCACTACTACCCTAGAAAACATCATAGGGGTATTCTTTAATCCAAATGGCATCACCGTGTAGTGATAACTGCCCCACTTCATCACAAACATGGTTTTGTGTCTATCCTCCTACATAATTCTTATCTGATGGTACCCATAGAATCCATCTATAAATGAATAAGTTTATTGAACTCCTATATTCTCCAGTACTTCATTCATGAATGGTGTTGGAAACAGATCATGTAAGAATGTGTCATGTAATTTCCTTAGATCTACGCCTATCATAATTACTTTGGTCTTCTTATCCTGCACTACCATTGGGATAATCCACTTGGATTCTTCTATTGGTTCAATGATTTATGTGTATATCATCCTATCTATCTCAACCTTGACCTTCTCCTTGTACCTCGGGTTCAACCTATAAGGTATTTTTCGAACAGGATTAGCTCCAAGTTTGAGTGGGATATTCATCTCACTTGAGTCCCTGAATATCCCCTTCATCTATGAGAATGTGTTTTGAAATAAATCTTGATATTCCTGCAATAATTCTGAAACCTTCTCAATTGTCTCATCGTTCCAATAATCTCCTATCTATGCAAACTTAGGATTCTCAGTTATCCTAATGTTGACCCTCTTCATATTTATAGCTTGTGTGTATGGGACAGATGCAAGCTCTAGCCCTTCTATTGCGCATGTTCCTTCTGTTTATGGTACTTGTACATTCATGGGATCCTTGTTGTCATAGTGGCATACCTAGGGTTCAATGCTTCAACAACACTCCAACAAAAGCCTAACTACCCGCCCTTTCAGGAACACCTGCGAAGCAGATGTAGTCTCACTTGAGGTAAAGGCAGGGGTGGTTGCAGGACTCCAGTGTTTGCAACCTTAGCTGGGACAAAATTCTATCATTGTAACACCTTAACAGAGAAATTAGTAGTTATACATCATTATTATTCATCCTTAATTCACAACGCAAATAAATCCTAACAAGATATCAATGCAGTATTCACCCAGATCTAGTATATTCAATACTAAGCACATTCACATAGATTAGATCTAGCATTCATTCATATTATTAATCACAAAGCATCAACATATCTATCTATAATTAATCTATGCCAAAGCACTAAGCAAGTAAACACATCAATACATCACACAAAGCATAGCAACACATGATATACGTGGCTCACCCCCAGCATGGGGCTACGTCCACCAATTCTTCTTCTCTTTTATTATATTCTCTCAATATTCTACATGCACAGAGCCATGAGATCCTACTCCGCATAGGACAAGAGATCTGCATGCACTCCTCTAGATCCTCCTTCCCTGAGCTTGATCACAACAGAAATCCTTTACACAATTTTTTACAGTCACTTGCACTTAGCCTTGCAAGCTTCTCACAATATGCACAAAGAATATACAACTACCACTTTCACTTAGCATATCATTTGCACTTAGCATATCATCACACAAATGTCTACATCATCCTTCATGCCCCCTTCTTACATTGCCTAGACATCTATTATACATTACAAAGTGGGCCTAAACATGGGTAAACCCATGGGATGACATCCCCATACCCCTTACATAAGCCCAAAACCCAAAAATCCCTAAACAAGGGGCAGAGATATCGCGATTTCCACTTTGATTTGAGCTCTAACTTCGACAGCGTGTCGAAATCTCAAAATAGGTCAAACATCGCCAAGGATCCTCAAAAATCGGTCAAGGGTTGCGTGCACTCTACTAGATCCTCCTTCCCTGAGCTAGATCACAACACAAATCCTTTACATAGTTTCTTACAGTCACTTTCACTTAGCCTTGCAATCTTCTCATAGTATGCGCAAAGCATGTACAACTACCACTTGCACTTAGCATATCATCACAAATATGTCTACATCATCCTTCACGCCCCCTTCTTACATAGCCTAGACATCTATTTATACATTACAAAGTGGGCCTAAACATGGGTAAACCCATGGGACGACATCCCCATACCCATTACATAAGCCCAAAACCCAAAAATCCCTAAACAAGGGGCCTAGATCCCGCGATCTCCACTTTGACTTGTGCTCCACCTTCGACAACCTGTCGAAGTCCCAAAATAGGTCAAACATGACCAAGGAACCTCAAAACTTGTTCAAGGGACAACATTCCCCCAACACTCACATTTGACTCATCCCGAGTCACTCTAGTCTGGGTATCTCTACTTCAAAAGACTCAAGATTGACTCGATATTCTTCGATCTATTGTTGTGCCAAGGCCTCCTTCTCAATGAACTCTTTGATAACTACTTCGTTGACATGTCCCTCTAAGAGTTGTTCGAATGCAGTGACTACTTTCTCTAGCTCTTCTCCTCGACCTTCAATCTTCTCAAACAATTGACACGCTTTGTCCTGGACTGGTTGAAGTCTCTGAGTCACTTGCATGAATTTTCTCTCTATGGTGTGGACCCACTGTAGAACAGTGTGTTGTTCCTGGGATCGCTTCATCCTTTCAAATGCTGACATGAGATTTAACTACACCTATATTGTCGTTTCTTGCTTCTTTTCCTCCTGTAGTTGTGACTCTAGTTCCTTTAGTTCAGGATCTTCAGTAAGTTTCTCGTAGGTGTGTGCACTTCTATTACTAAGTTGTTTACATTCCAAGTGAATTCTTTGATCCTCTCAACTGTGCTTCGGGCAGTGGCTTCTCTTTGGTCTCGCACGTCCTATGGGGTTCTTGGCATTGTTTGTAGCTCTAGGTCTGTGATTATCTGTTGAAGCTGCTGGATATCTTCCGCAAGCTGCATGACTTGATGTTCCATTGGTTCATTTTCATTTTTCTCTAAGCTTATCACAGAGCAAAGTGCTTTGTTGACTGCTTCTTTGACTCTGAGCTACTTTGTGAGAAAATTTTCTTTCTTTTGTTGGATCTATGCTCTCTCCTATTTGAACTTTGTGTGTAGGTCATCCTTCTCCTACTGCGCAACTTAGAGTTTCTCTACAATTTCCTATTGTGCTTGCTTTAGGGCCACCGTGGCCTGTTCTTTCTCTTCTTGCACTCAACGAAGGCGAGCTTTGGTTGCATCAGCTATTCTGCAGAGTTGGGAAAGTTCATCCCCCAACTTTGGTTCTTCTGATGGCAGGGGTGTAGTGGATACTACGTGGCTGGATTGAAGGGCTTGTTGTACCCCTCTTAGTTTTGTTTCAATTTTTTCATACATGGTTGCTTGCTTGGCTTCTTTGTTCTGCATAATATCCCGCGACGCGTCTGATACAACTGCGATGATGAATTTGAAGTCATCGAGTGTGAGCATAGTCTGCAACTTGGTCTCAATAGCTCTGGATTTCTTTCGCAAGGTAGGTTTTGGGGGAGAAACATTTCTTTTCTTAGAGGGATCAACCTCATCAACATGATCCCTAGGTGGTGTTACTTCACCTTGCTTCTGCTAGTCTTCTTTTCCATTGGTCTCTTCTTTATCTAGTTCATCATTATCTCCCCATCCAGGTGATTCTGAAGCAGTTTCATTTGATGCACTGCTCAGGTTCTATACCTCTTCTATATTTTTCCTTCTGTTGGTTCCAGGGGTGTCATGATCTTCATGAGTGGCCTCTAAGTTGTCAATTACTTCGGGATCACACATTTCTACGAGGTCAATAGGGATAAGGATATTTGCAGACCAATCCTTAGTTATATCTTCGAGGTCCTCCTCTGTGAGATTATAATATGAATGAAGTTGATGCAGGAGCATCGTACAAAGACGAAGCACGCACCTAGACAAAGGAAACAGCTGGACGCACAGATGCAAAAAGGACACATTTTTTTTTAAAATGTTTTGAATTTTGAAATTTGAAGCATTAATGTAATAGATAAGGGAAGCATACTTACATTTATATCTAGATGTTGTAAAAAGATCTTGATATTTTCTCTCATCTGTCGAATGTAGAGGCATTTATGCATAATGAATGCAAGTAGGTAGATTTAAATTCAATAGATTAGACAATTTAGAAGCGTAGGAGGGAAAACGGATATAGACACCCTATCCCTTGTATCATTGTAACATTATTATCATTTAGAATTCATAAGCTAGAGAGATGTAGCAGAGAGTTGTAGAGAAGAACCCATGTATAGGAACACTTGAGTTAATATATAAATCTTTGACTCAATTTTCATGGTGTTATGATGCTTACTATTTACATTAGTTGAATGGTATGCTTACAGTGATTTGTTTCTTTGTTACACATTTGTTTCAATGTTGTGTTGTGTGTATGATTTCATGTTGAATGTATGAAGTCTGAGAGATAAAAAGAATGAGTTTCAATTGTTTCTCTTCCTGAGAATTCCTGCAAGGAGTGCAGTGAACCTCCACAAGGTGTGCGTTGATGAGGGTATGAGTTTTATCTCAGAAAGATTAGGAGAGATACCATTGTTCTCATAACCAGTAGAAGTGCAGGTGAAGCACAGATTCGTGCAAGGTGTGCACAGGCTAGTTGAAGCCTTAGAACTTATCAACTAAGGTGAAAGTTGAAGGACTAGTATTGAAAAGAGTGCACAGGGTCAAAGACTCAAATAACCGAAGGTTATTTGAAAGTTTTCTGCAAGGAGTGTGAGCAGGGATCTTTTTGGAGACTTGAGTTTGCAAGAGAAATCTCAGGAGGGATAACACCTTTGAAGTGTTCAAAGGGAGATGGAGATTGAAACCATCACATAGAAATTAAGTTCAGGAGGGAGAAAACTCATTCGTTGGGCATAAGATCAAATATTATGTGATGCCACCGAGAAGAAGAGACAGGAAAATATCTGATCCAGCAGTGGAAAGAGAAATGCTAAGAAGAAGAGACAGGCAAATAGTTGATCTAGCAAGGGAAATAGAAATGTGTGAATTACGTGCCAGGCTTGATGCTATGGAGACAACACAAAGGCGCACAGTTGACGTTGGGGATATCAGCGAGGTTGAAAGTGAAAATGAAGCTGGAAACGAAGGAGAATAAGCTGCAGTCAAAGATGCTGCAGAAGAACACCTATTCAGGGTTGTTGCAAGGATAGGTGCTAGGGAAAAAATGGACATTCCAGTGTATGAAGGCAACCTGGATGTTGAAGAAATTCTAGACTGGATTAGAGCTTTAGAAAAATACTTCGACTATGAGGATGTTGAGGAAGACAAGAAAGTCAAACATACCATTACTAGACTTAAAGGGCATGTAGTACTATGGTGGGATGAACTGCAGGCTAACAGACGCTGCAAGGGCAAGAAAAAAATAAAAAATTGGGATAGAATGGTTGCAAAGATGAAAGCCAAGTTTATACCTAGGTATTATCAAATCACTCTGTTTCAAAAGATGCAGAATTTGAGACAGAAGTTGATGTCAGTAAAGGAATACACTGAAGAATTCTGTAGGATAAACATCAGAGCAGGTCATCGGGAAAGAGATGATGAAAAAGTTTCCAGGTACATGAATGGTCTGCGATATGACATTCAATATGAGATGAGCATGATGACCATTAAGATTGTGGAAGATGCTTATGCGATAGCTCTGAAAGCTGAAGAGAAGCTGACCCGGAAGCAAGGTCAAACAGGCCGAGGTAGAAGTCAAGCCAGAGGCAAAACAATTGCCCAAGACAGAACTTAGAAACCTAAAGATGAGGGGAAGTGATGCAGGGGCATCCACATTTTGATCAAACGAGCCAGCGCGCAGAGGCAAAGCAACAGCTGGACAGCGCCAGCACATACGATTTTCGAATCACTTTGGAGATTTGTTGTGCTATCATTTAAATGAAGGCATTCAAAGCCGGGCGCACTTGTAATATATTATAGATAGGAAGGCATTTAATAGTTTAATGCTGGTAGATAGAAATTAACTGTAGATTAGAGAGTTTTAGCTTTCGAGAGGGAAATGGAGTATAGACACCCTCTCTTGGATGATTGTATCATGAGAAGATTAGATTATTCAACATTAGCATAGAGAGCAAGAGAGAACAGAGTAGAGAATTCATGAAGAAACCCCTTGTATAGATTGAATTAATAGAAGGAAGCTCTTGATCCAATTCCATGGCTGTGTTTGAGTTCTTTGTGCTGTTGATGTTATTTTGTTGCATACTTGCTTCTTTATATGATTATCTTTTATATGTTGCTTATGTGATTACATATCATGTTCGAAAACTGAGAGAATGAGGGAATGAGCCCCAATTGTTTCTCTGTTTGAGCCAGGAGATTCCTGCATAGAGTGCAGTCAAATTCCTCCGCATAGAGTGCGTTGAGGAGGCTCTACAGTTAAACTCTTGTTCTCGTTTTACCCAGAGTAAATCGGGTTGTTTGGACTGTGCAGGTGAGTGCAGGTCGAATTGGAGTCTCAGTAGCAAGTCTGGGAAAAGGAAGGCCGGGGTTGTTGCGATTGTGAACGCACAGGACCTGGGAGACTTGAAGCATAGTTGGAAGCGGTTAGAAGTCAAGCACCGGAAGTGCGTGAAAGTTCTCTGAAGGATTCAGAGGAACAAAGCTCAGGAGGGATATCACCTTTGGTTCAGTTGCACAGGACAAAGGTGGGAAAGATGAGAACTCTTCAAGAGGAAGAGAATCGACAACTTGAACTTCTTGAAGAAAGGAGTCTTCAAGAACGGGCAGAACCCAGAGGGGGCCATTGTGCATCGGCATATCGGGGTTGACGAGCGCGAGTATTTCATGCACGACGAGATCACGAGTCATGATTTCTCGACTTAAATGAGACTATCGATTTGAGCGCGGACAGGTGGCACGAGATCCTGCAGAGTCGGGATTCGGCACTTCAACGGTTTCGACGCTAAGGGGAGCACGTAGAGACAGCGAAGTTTCGAGTCGCGATGGGTCCCACGGAGGTTGCATGGAGTATCGCACGTGGCATCGGCATTTTGGCACTCGGGGTTCCGGTATTCAAGGATTCAATATCACGAATAGCGATATCCCGAAGTATTAACCGTTGATCGTCGAGGATCGGGGTTTCGACATTGAGTGGCACGAAGCGGAGTTGCGAATATCGCGATATCGCGAGATCCGATCTCCCGATACGCAAAGAGGAGATCACCGAGAAGTATCCTGTGGGTGACGAAAACTCCCGAGAGGAGTTAGAAGGGCGTTGACTCTTCGGGCCTGGGAAGCGAAGAAGGTCTTGGTGGAGAGACCGGCTTCTGTGAGAGAGGGGGTTGCGTCAGAGTGGTATTAGAGCACTGAAAGTCTTGTATGTATATTTCAGATAGGGAGAAAGAAAGAGGAAAACACTCTGATACTCACGACTTGCATCAGAGTGGTATCAGAGCGGGAAGGAGAGCTCCCTTTGTTCAGATAGCAGAGAGAAGCATATTTCTCCATGCCGCCCAGAAGAGAGAGGCAATATCCTGATCATGAGGACAGGGATGCCCGAAGTAGGGGTAGACTAGCAGAAAATCCAGTAGGGAATCCAGAGATGGAGTGTCAGATAAGAGATCTCAGGGCCAGACTCGAAGATATGGAAACCACTCAGAGGCGTGGAGTGGGTACAACAGAGTTCAGCGATCCTGAGGTTGAAGAGGAAGCTGGACACGACCAAGAAGAGGTCACCGCCGAAGATGCCTCAACGAAGAGATTGATCAAAGCCATTTCGAGGATGAGCTCGAAGATGAAGATGGATATTCCCGTCTATGAGGGAAGCCTAGACGCAGAGGAATTGCTGGATTGGATCCGAGCACTCGACACCTACTTCGACTACAAAGACATCGAAGAGGGCAAGAAGATAAGGCATGTCGTCACGAAGTTGAAGGGACATGCAGCCTTATGGTGGGACGAGCTACAGGCAGAAATACGTTCCCGAGGCAAACAGAAGATTAAAAGCTGGGATCGGATGATCGCCAATATGAAGGCGAAGTTCATTCTGAGGGATTACCAGATCACTATGTTCAGGCGCATGCAGAACCTGAGACAGAAGCTGATGATGGTGAAAGAGTACATCGAGGAATTCTATAGGCTCAACATCAGAGTTGGTCATCAGGAGAGTGATGACGAAAAGGTGGTGAGATACCTGAATGGTCTTAGGTATGACATTCAGGATGAATTGAGCATGGTTACCATCCGCACCATTGAGGATGCGTACCAGATGGCTCTAAGGGCCGAAGAAAAGTTGAGCCGCAAACAGGGACAGCGAGGGCAAGGCAGAAGCCAACCCAGAGGCAAAGCTATTGTCCCAGAAAGAACACAGAAGCCCAAGGAGTATTGGAAGAGACCTCAGGGAAAAGTGAAAAGAGGTGGAACCTCACAGCAACGACAACAATATTTTGAGCCGAGGAGACAACAAACAGATCAGCGAGGAGGATGCGCTGATGCCAATACATTTCCTCGTACCAGAGGTAGAGGAAGAGGCAGAGGAGGAGTTATCACATGTTTCACATGTGGTAAAGATGGTCATAAAGCCGTGGACTGTCTAGAGAGGAAAATGGACGGAGGAAAATCTCACGTCGTTGAGGCACAGAGGCATGACGTGGAAGATGAGGACACTGGAAGTGGAGAGTCACTGACAGTGCACAAGGCTCTCTTGAAGCCTAAGAAGGAGGTGGACAGCTCAGCGCAAAGATGCAGACTGTTCCGGACGACTTGCAAGACCAAGGGCTGGAAATGCAAGGTCATAGTGGACAGTGGGAGCACCGATAACCTCGTCTTGACCGAGATGGTGGAGAAACTGGAGCTGAAAACGAACAAGCACCCGAGTCCATACAAAGTGACGTGGCTGCAGAAAGGACACCAGGTATGTGTTACAAAGCATTGCTTGGTAAATTTTAAAATGGGTGATTATAGGGATGAAATTCGGTGTGACGTTATACCTATGGATATCTGTCATGTATTATTGGGAAGACCATGGCAGTTTGACAGACATGTTGTTCATGATGGGAGGATGAACACATACACCTTAGAGAAGGATGGGAAAACCCATACGTTGCTTCCAATCAAGGATAAGGTGGTTAATCCGGAAGTAAATGGTACTATACTTCTCATGAGTGGGAAAGAGCTTCTCACAGAGTTGGAGAAGGATGAAGATCCATAATTCTTTGTTGTCAGGAAGCTGAGAGTTGTCCTGACAAGCACAAGAGTGGATGACTTGCCAGAGGAGATTCAACAACTGCTGGGAGAGTTTGTTGATATCATCGTGGATGAACTGCCACGTTCATTTCCACCAATGAGGAGTGTGAGTCATCATATTGACCTCATACCCAGAGCAAGCTTACCAAATAAAGCAGCATATAGGTTGACACCTCAAGAAAATGAGGAAGTCAAAAGGCAGGTACAAGATCTGCAGGATAAAGGACTGGTCAGAGAGAGTCTGATTCCATGTTTCGTTCCAACGGTACTAAGTCCAAAGAAGGGTGGAGGCTGGAGAATGTGTACAGACTCCCGGGCGATAAATAAGATTACCATCAGGTACAGGTTTCCACTGCCAAGAATGGATGACTTGATGGATTGCCTGAGTGGGGAAAATTACTTTTCCAAGATTGATCTCAAGAGCGGATATCATCAGATCCGGATGAGAGAGGGAGATGAATGTAAGACAACATTCAAAACAAATGAAGGTTTGTACAAATGGATGGTCATGCCGTTTGGGTTGAAAAACGCGCCAAGCACATTCATGAGGCTAATGAATGAAGTCCTGGGGGAATTCATTGGCAAATTTGTGGTCGTGTACTTGGACGACATTTTGATTTTTAGCAAGGCTAGAGCTGAACACTTGAGGCATTTGGCCATTGTGATGAGGAGACTGCTACAGGAGAAGTTGCTGATCAATTTGAAGAAGTGTTCCTTCATGCAGACAGAACTCGTATATTTGGGTTTTGTGATTTCGGCAAATGAATTGAAGATGGATCCTGAGAAGGTAGAGGTGATCAGGAATTGGCCATCGCCGAGAAACGTTTTTGAGGTAAGGAGCTTTCACGGGTTGGCAAGCTTCTGCAGAAAATTCATTCGAAATTTTAGTGGAATTAGCGCCGCGATGATGGACACTGTGAAGAAGCGGCATAAGTTTTTTTAGTGGATAGCTGAAGCTGAAAGGAGCTTCAATCTGTTGAAGCGAAAGGTAACAGAGCAGCCAGTGTTAGTGCTGCCTGATTTTCGGAAGACCTTCCAGGTGAAGTGCGATGCGAGTGGATATGTTGTTGGAGGGGTCTTGAGTCAGGATGACAGACCTATGGCATACTACAACGAGAAGCTGGATGATGCGAAGATAAAGTACTCCACATACGATAAGGAATTCTATGCCATCATACAAGCATTGAAGAAGTGGAGGCATTATTTAATACCCAAGGAATTTGTGTTGTACAGTGATAATCATGCGTTACAGTTCATGAGTCAGCAAGAGAAGCTGAATCAGAAGCATGCGAAATGGGTGGAATATATGCAGAACTTCACATTTGTCATAAAGCACATTTTGGGGACTGCTAATAAGGTAGCTGACACCTTGAGTAGAAAATGTTTGTTGCTGAAGGAATTCAGGGTCAAAACGCTGGGTTTTGAAAACCTGAAAGACATGTACGCTGGTGATATTGATTTCGGGGAAGCTTATGAACCAGACGAGAACCCAGTTCTCAGGGATAGGAGTCCGTGGATTGACTACCTGATCCAGGATGGATTGCTATTTAAAGGCAATCAATTGTGCATTCCAGATTGCTCTATGAGAGAGAATTTGGTACGAGAAAAGCACAGCAGTGGACTAGCCGGTCATTTCAGGCACGACAAAACATTCGCCAAGCTGAGCGAATCGTATTATTAGCCAGGCATGCGTGCGGATGTGAAGAGATTTGTTGACCGATGCAGAACTTGTCAACACGCAAAGGGCCGAAAGCAGAACACAGGGTTCTATCAACCGTTGCCCGTACCTGAGAGGCCGTGGGAGGCAATCAGTATGGACTTTGTGTTGGGGTTGTCGAGAACACAACGAGGAGTTGATTCCATCTTTGTTGTGGTGGAAAGATTCTCGAATATGGCACATTTTATCCCGTGCCATAAGACTAGCGATGCGACTCACGTGTCCAATTTATTTTTCAAAGAGATTGTGCGATTGCATGGATTACCGAGGAGCATAGTCTCAGATCGGGACATGAAGTTCATAGGCCATTTTTGGAGGATGCTATGGAAGAAGCTGGGGACTGACTTAGCATTCAGTTCTTCTTACCATCCGCAGACAGATGGGCAGACAGAAGTGGTCAACAAAAGATTGGGAGATCTGTTGAGAAGCCTAGTGG